>JARHVA010000429.1:4980000-5075000 GCA_037957365.1 Torreya grandis
CTTTTGGTAATTTGTTAGGTTGACTAGGCACATAAGAAACCATTGGTGGAAATAGAACATTAGAAGAAATAAGAGGTATAGATTTATTCAAAATAATAGAAACATGGGTTACAATTTAAGGGATAATGATTACCATAATGGTAGGAGTAGAGAGCTATATTCTTACCTTGGATATGAAAGTCATTTGGGTGGTCAGTAATGGTGTGTCCGAGGGCAATCTATGTATTGAAGTCTTGATTAATATTGAATCAATCCCCTTTGGCTCTTCTCTTTGATTGACTGATGGATCACTTGGAACATGCATTTCTTTCTACACTTGTGGTTTTGGTCTATAAATTCTCACTTTTTAAATCTTTGTGATTACCCATATATCATTCTTTAGATTTATACGATATAGATCATTTACATGACCCTGATGTGGATAGTATAAATTGAAATTTTATTAAAAAATCTCCAATAACTTGGCCATTCCCTGGTGAGGGTCCCAATGTTTTTATATATCTTTGTAATTTATTGAGTGCAAGCATATACAATTCAAATGATGTCACATCTTGTGTAATTAATCTATACAATATAATTGTGTTGATTTCCATGATCTTTGACTTATATTTTTTCACAATCCACCCACTTTGTGAAAAAATTGGAATGCCAATTTTTGGGAAACATCTTTTTCAATAACTTGATAGGTGAATTCATATAATTCCACATAATTCATTCAATTCTCAATACCATATATTTTTTATGTTTTAGTTT
Source organism: Torreya grandis (assembly GCA_037957365.1). Lineage (NCBI taxonomy): Eukaryota > Viridiplantae > Streptophyta > Pinopsida > Cupressales > Taxaceae > Torreya > Torreya grandis. Next base: position 4,980,754 of record JARHVA010000429.1, read on the forward strand.
ATTTTCCTCATTAATTACTTTATTTGTTTGTTTTTTTGCTTATTTTCCTATAAAGAAAGGTTAGTGAAATGGGGTAGCAAAAAAAAGTAGATGATGGATTCTTAAAGAGAGAATTCAATGTGAGGGAAGAGGAAAGAGTGGATCCTAAAAAGAAGGTATAAGAAGAGGTAAAGAGTAATATAGGAAATAGGTGTAAATAAAGGGACAGGGTATGGGTCCAAGAATATAAGACAATGTTAGAAATATTAACATTATTTTATTTATCACATAGGACCACGAACAAATTCAGATGAGGGACCGAGTCCCTAAGATATTTGTAGAGGTGCACAATGGGATGACTAATGTTGAGTGGAGGTAGATGGAGGATGTAGGCCTAGGGGCCATGAGACACTACCAACACCTTCCACATGATGTGATGATGATTTTTTCACTCATAAAGAGATGGGACCCTACCATATATACCTTCCTATTACTAACTAGAGAGATGTCAATTCTATTAAAGGATATCCATATGATCACTCGACTACCAATTTAGGGGGAGCTGATATACCACATCGAGAGTGATGAGTGAGATCACTACATGGAATATATAAATGGTGAGGATTGAGTGGTGGTAAGATACCATATTAGTCAAGTTTTCTATAGACCATTATACTAGTGGGCCTCATAAGATAGATGTTTGCTGACTATGATGATGATGGGCATATCATGTTTTATGATGTCAGACTTGAGCAATGGTTGATTTACTTATGTGATATTAAGATTGATAATAGAGATGCTTCTAGGGTGTAGAGTTTTTGGATGGGCCCTAGTATTGTTGGTGTAGATTCAGAGAGACCTTTAGGCCTATAAGGCATGGATTTGATAGGGGATGAGCATCGAATTTATGCTCCATTATTGAGCATATAATCAATATGAGTGTTGAGACCCTTTGGAATTTTGTGGGATGGCTATGCACTGATAGACTATAGCGTTGGCTTCATGAGATGGCATGGCAATTATGCACTTATAGAAGTAAGGGGTAGAGCTAGAGATATAGAGTAGTTTTAAGATACCTTGGAGGGCTTGGTGGTAGTAGATATTATATGGAGGCCATATTTGAGTTGGCCCCTATGGAAAGGTTATAGGTACCACACACTATCACTATAAAGTTGGCAATGGGTTTATGGGAGATGGGATGGTGAGAGTGAGTGCATCCTAGTAGATCGAGTTTGGCGGTAGTTTGTGTTGGTATAAGATACACCCTTAGATGTTTAGTATTATAAGAGGGAAGATGTAGAGTATTTGCTATTAGATCTACAACTAGATGCTATTATGCTAGATTATGAGGAGCTTCCAGTGAGAGCTCCTATAGATGATACAACAATGACTAATGGATATATGGGATGGTATCAAGCTAGGTATATAGTCATAGATTTTAGATTAGAGGATGGAGGATAGCTATATATGGATGTTTATCCTACACAGGTATAGGGTGAAGGACTAGATGGCTAGACAATAGCAACCCTTATAGTAGTATAGGCCCAAATGAGATGTTTATAGGGATAGGTAACTATGTTATAGGCACAGATAGTCACTTTACAAGGGTAGGTATCCACTCTAACAAGAGAGTGGGATAAAGTGAGGACCAACCTTGATTTAGTCACCCAAGAGTGAGTTACCTTGAGATAGAGAGTAGGGGTGACCATGTCAAGGGGAGAAACAACTGACTCGGTATTGAGGACATGATACTTGAGCATTGTTTAGGAGCTTTGATATTATGAGGCTATGGTGTTAGCCTAGTTTCCAAATATGGTGAGGTATGGGGAGTATAGGGCTAGCCTATTTGGGGGTTTAGCAATAGCTACACCAAGCTAGTTGGCATTAACTATAGCATAGGTTGGTACATCAAGGGGTCCACCACTAGATGGTGGTGTAGGTATAGGTGGTTTGGGTTTTGGTGTTGTAGGTCCTTGATATATGATATCTTTATGATGTATATTTTTGATATGTATATTTTGATACTGGTCTACATGTCGATGAGGTGAGATGTATTTATTAGTGAGACACATGTATTGTTTTATATTACAATGATGTTGATGATTATATTTATGATGACGTTCATACTTATGTTGACCACATAGATTAGGATGTTGGTAGTTTTTTATGATTGTTCATGGTATAAATGAGGATAATGTTTATGATTATATGCATGATATTAACTTGGATGATTATAGTTATGGTTTATGCTTATATTATTTATGATTAGTTAGCTTAGGCATGACGATGGTTCTTAGTATGTTGATTGATTATGTTTTATGTTGATGATATGATCATTGATTTTCATGTAGGGTTGATGGTGATGCGAAGTTAATTTATTATGTTTGATAATGATTTTATGGATGTATGATGTTATTGATGACATTATGTTAGCTTATGTAAGATAATGATATGATTGTTGTTATTTTGTTGAATATGAGGGAAGTATGATGATGATGTTTAATTATGGTGTTTATGATGATGTTGATTGTGATTATGATGATGAATGTGTGATGACTAGATGATGGAATTTTTAACTTAAGGTAGTGATAGATGTCTTGGATAACATACTAGGTGTTGTCTAGGGTTAAATGTTTTTTATGTATAGTGTGACTAGTGTAATGTAGAAGGTGGTATTGACAAGAGGATAACATAGGATTATTTTGATGTGAGGCAAGGGTGAGAATGTTTGACCATGTTAAAGGGAAACAAATAAAGTAAATAGGTTTACATGTCCCAAAAAATGGAAATGTTACATATATTATCAAGAACTGAATAATAAGAAACCATAGTTGGATCAACTTAGTGAATGTGAGCCCATCTAGTGTTTTGTGAGAGCATGATTGGATTGAGAACAAGGTTATCATGATCACTTTTCATCATGTAAGCTCATATTCACTTAGGTTTAGAGAGTAGTGAAAGAAAGATGGGTAGAAGAATGAATGGAAAATAGCAACCTGATGTGCATTAGCTTATCCCTTCTGTAGCTGATCAAAGGGTCATAATAGACAAGTTCATGCCTTATAGTAATATGTAGATTGATCAATGCAGGAAGTTTAAAAATACCATGTATAAGAGTTGATTTTATATTTTTGGTATATTAGGTAGGTTGATCAATGCAAGAAGTCTACCAATGGCATTTCTAAGGGTTGAGTGTAGCTTAATTTTTTCTATTTTGACATATTTTTCATTTATTATTTTTGTCATTTAAATGAGTTGTTGAAGCTGATCAATGCAATAAGGTTCAAATGACTTTTGCTTATCCATCCTTCAAAGGATTGGTCTGAATTTTTTGATTTTTATAGCTATCCTTCAAGGGAGCAATATATTTTTAAACAACTTTGAATTATGGGGTAGTTGTCCTTCAAGGGAGAAATCTATGATTATATATAAAGTAGCAGTTTTTGAATGTAAATTGAGACATTGAAAATTATATTAGGTAGGAGTTTTACCTTGATAGGGGAAAGACCTTATCACAAAAGGTTAATGGTAAATATAAGTGAGGGGTTGAGAAATAACTAAACATGAAATTCCATCTATTAAAAGATGAAAAGTATCCATGAGAACCATGTTATGGGTAGAGCTAGGGTACCCATAATTAGATTAGGTTTTATTTGTGATAAATGAATTACATGGTTTCAAGCTATAATCAATTGTTCCCAAAGGATAAAGGAGAATGTAGAAGTTTCATGAACCAAGGGATGAGCTTAATTTAGACACAGAGGTGAGTTCAATCCTTTTTATCAATAGAAAGGACATAGATACCAAGCATTGATTAGATTAGGTTCTGGTTTGCCTTCAAGAGAGGACAAATAGTAAACACCAGATCCATACTTATGAGCTGTAATGTAGGGTCCTATCCAATTAAAAGTAAACTCGCCCTTCTTTGCCTTCTCTATGTTAGTTAAATGTTGATTTTCTTGGAGGATGAGGTCTTTGATGTTGAATTTGCACTTTCTCAAATGTTTGTTATATGCGTGCTTGACTCACTCTTGATAGACATGAAGGTGATTGAGCATGATAAAGGTGATGCTCATCAAGAAGCTCTAGATGTGCAAGGCATTCTTGAAGATAGTCATTTTTGGAGAGGATTTCATGTAAGGATATACAGAGTGATGGAATTTAGACCTCAAGAGGAAAGACTACGTCAACTCCAAATATAAGGGGAAAAGGTGTTACACCTATAGTGGTTTGGATACTAGTGTAGTAAGCCCATAAGGCAAATGTGACATGGAGGTGTCAATCTTGAATAGAAGCACTTACCACCTTTGTGAACTTTTTTATGAGGTTTTTGTTGTAAGCTTATTCTTGTCTATTGTCTTATGGGTGATAAAGTGAGGAGAAGCTTAAATCGATGACAAAAGCATCACAAAGTTCTTGAACTTTATTGTTTTTAAAGGACTTGTCATTATTAATGATTAATTTATGGGGGACATCAAAGCAATAGATGATGTGGTAGTTGATGAAGTCAATAATATTTTCATCTTTGGTTGATATAATTAGGATGTCTTCCACCCATTTGGTGACATACTCCATAGTAGGGATGATATATTGATGTCATTATGAAGAATGGGGATTTATCTTCATGATAAGGTCAAGACCCCATTATGAGAAGGGATAGTAATATTGAGATACCTAAAGAACATGAGAAGGTGTGTGATGAATATTACCATGTTGTTGATACTTCATGCATTTCTTGACATAGTCAAAATAATCCTGATTAAGTGTAGGCCAATAGTATCCTAGGTTAGTAAAGTGTCCCCCCTAGATGTTATCATGAACTTCCTTGATTGCATGAAAAAATTCATGATGAAAGAGAAAATGAAGAAGGATGCCATCAAACCCCCATTTATAGAGAATCCCTCTTAGAATAGTGTAATGAGAGGTACCTTGGATAAAGGCTTTGCATGCATTGTTTGAAAGATTAGGGGGAGAATGCCACAGTTAAGATAATTGAAATTTTGATAATACCAAACATCAAGAGGTGATATTTCCACATTAAAAATAGTGGGAAGGTCTGAAATGATATATGAAGTTGTGATAAAATCATGAATGGTAACAAAAGTTTAGATAGGGCTGTTTGGGATGGAATTTGGGAAGTGAGAGATGCCATGGTGTCTACAAATTTGTTGGTGGATCAAGGGACTGATTGGATGGCATAATGATCAAATGATGTCAAGAGTACATTTATGAGTTTTTTGTAATTTAAAAGGACATCATTTTTTCATTGATAAGATCCTATGACTTGGTTGATGACAAGTTGAGAGTCTCCAAAGATACTGATTGTTTTGATCCCCAAAGCTAAAGCATTTTGAAGACCTATGACTAAGGCTTCATATTTAGCTATGTTATTAGTACATTCAAAATCAAGTTTAAAGGAAAGGTGAAGAGGTTATCCATTGAGGTGAATGAGGATTAACTTGGAACCCCCACCATTTTGGCATTTAGAGCCATCAAAAAACATGATTATTTGGTAGGTGGGTTCTTCTGGAGAAAGGGTTTCAATAGACTCATCTAAAAAGGTAAGAGGAAGAGGTTGGTTATCAGGTAGAGGGACTTCAACTAATTGGTCAGATATGACCTATCTTTTAGTGGATTTTTTTGGGAAAAACTCAAGATCAAACTCAACTAGGAGCATGAGCCACTTATCCAAGTGTTGGTTTTGATATGTCTTAGAGTGCATATACTTGAGGGGGTCAGTATTAGTGATGACATAGGTTTTATGATTGAGAAGATAATTTTAGAGTTTAGGGGCTATAAAAACTAAGGCAAGGTAAAAATTTTTAGGATGTATATATTGGGTTTCATATTTGATTAGGGTGTGGTCGATGTAGTAGATGACCTACTCGTTATTCTATTCATCATGATGAGTGAGCATGGCCCCCAAGGAATGATCGGTGGTGGATATATATAGATAAAAGGGGTGGTCATTTTTATGAGGAATGAGGATAGGTAGAGAAATAAGATACTCCTTGATTTGATCAAAGGCTTATTGGAATTCATTAGTCCATTTTAAAGAGATGTCTTTCTTTAAGAGGTGGTGGAAGGGTTAGTATTTGTCAGATAATTGGTAAATAAAGTAACAGACTGACTGAAGTTTTCCTTGTAGGCTACAAAGTTAGGTGAGGTTGGTAGGAGGTGGCATCTATAAAATGGATCTGACCTTGGTGGGGTCTATTTCAATTCTATGAAGAGAGATAATGAAGCCAAGGAGTTTTCCTGATAGGACTCCAAAGGTACACTTTTTGGGATTAACCCTGATATTATAATGGATTAATTATTCAAATATGATGGTGAGGATAACTAGGTGGTCTATAAAGAGTTTGGATTTCCCTAAGAGATCATCCACATAATCCTTGATAATTTTATGAATGAGGTTGTGAAGGATATAGGGCTTGGCTCGCTATAGGTTGCCCATACATTATTTAGTCCAAAGGGCATAACTTGATAGCATAAAGTTCCCCATGGGGTGATAAAAGATTTTTTTTCTTATCTTTAGGGTAAATTAAGATCTGATTGTATCCTAAGAAACCATCCATGAGAGATAGCATCTCATGGCCAGCAGTGAGATCAATAAGTGGATCGATGTTAGGTAGGGGAAAGTCATCTTTAGGGTAGACAAATTTAAGGTCACTAAAGTCAATGCAAAGGTAAAGTCCCCCTATAGGTTTGGTAATGGGGAAAATATTAGAAACCCATTTTAGATAGTCAATGGGTTGGATAAAGTTAATAGATAGGAGGCACTAAAGTTTTTCTTTGATGAAAAGAGCTATGGGGAATGCATACGATAATTTTTTTACCGAACTAGCTTAACTTCAGAACAAGTGATGATGCTATGGAGAGAAATAGAAGGATCAATACTAGGCATGTCTTGATAGGACCAATAAAATGCTATGCTATGATCATGAAGGAAAGAAGGTTAGTCCAAGTACTCTTTAGGGGTTAAAGATTAGCCTATTTTAATGATGCAAGGATCCTCCTTAATACCCAAATTAATATCAATGATTAATTCATTCCACATTGTTTGGTTCTCAAGAGGGAGATATTTATGGAAAAAATAATCCCTTGTATTGAGATAGGTGAGAATGGCATTGTCATCTTGATGGTGAACAATGTTAATAGTAGGTGAGTCATGTTCAATAATTTATAGGTGGATAAGAGGAGTGGTTTTGGTTTAACCTTATTTATGATATGTCATGTGGCCCAAGCTAATTTTATTGATAAAATGTTTTTAGAGGGGATGACGTTGGACTCTTTAGATTGGGAAGATGGGGTTGGTGAGGATGGAATTTATTTGGTAGTGGTAGTGATGGGTTTTAGTGATGTGGGATCTTCTATCAATTCAAACCCTAGTCCAAATAACTCACGAGGTTTTTGGGTTTTGATAATGGTCAACTCATGAGGTCCTTGTTCATAAAGTCCAAGACCAAACCCCTTCTAATTGCACCAGTAAAGGTAGGTTTTGGAAAAGGTTGGGTTGCTTAAGTAATAAAATTTGGAGGTGAATGGTTGGATATTTGGAGTGGTGGTGGGATTGAGAAGTGGTCGATCAAGCCCCCTATATAAAAAAAATGTTTTATTATTAGGGAGCCTGAAGGGGATAATGGTTCCAATGTTGGGGTCATAGGAAGGGTCATTTTGAAGATTCTCATATTCATACAGAGTAGGGAAAGCATCTAATGTGAGATGTTGATATTCCCCTAATAAGAGTCATTGAAATGTTGATTTTAAGGGGTCTTCTACCAAAATTTGTGCAAAAGGAATAGATGATCTTGTGTGTGATTCATCATAATGGTGAGGGGAAACGTTATTGACCATGGGCAATGTAGTGGTTTGATTAGAGAAATAAGTTGTGAGGTAGATGAAAGAAGAATAAGAACATGATTAGGCTGATATGTCATATTTCAAGAAACAAAGGGACTAGGATCAGATCTGAGTATGATAACTTGTTCATCATGCTCAAATTTGATGTATGGGTGTAAAGTGTAAAGGACACAACCCATTGCATGGAGCTAAGGGCATCTGAGTAACACATTATATTGGAAATCACCCTCAAAAACATAAAATAGCTTGAGAATGGTTCATGACTTTGACCGAATGTAGAGGACAACCATCCATAAGGTAATGGCCATAGCATCATTAAAAGAGAGAAAGATCATTATACTCTCTAAAATGATTTTTATGGGTAATTAGAGTTAGTCATATGCATGAGAGGATATGATGTTGATGTTAGCTTCTCCTTCAATTATTACCCATTTGACATGGGTTTGATTGAAGTACACTATAATGAAGAGTGAAGGATTAGGATCTTTAGTATGAAAAGGTGGGATTTTTGAATCCTAGAAAGTTATCAAGGTGGCTTGGTAGAGGGATCCAACAAAGGATGCAAGAGGTTGTGGATCATCTAGTTTAACCTCCATGGAATACAGAGCCTTAATTAATGCTTAGTGATGTTGAGGTGAGGTGTTGATTAAATAATAAAGGCTCATTTTCATTGGTGTTTGGTTAAGTTATTTTAGCAAGAGTCGTTGGATGAATGGAGTAAGGTTGGGAGGTGGAACTCCCAAAATGTAGACTTTTGGTTTAGATGTTTATGAGGGTGGAGATGGAGATGCTTGGGTTTGGTTGGTAGGTTGAGAGGTTGAAGGGTAAGTCTAAGGGATGGTTATATTAGCTTTCACCTTTCCCTTTTCTTGGGCCTGAGAGTAGGTAGCCATATGAATGGTGTGGATAAGGGGGATTGAAATTTGCTTCGGTTCATCCTTTTTACTCTCGAGTAGGAGTGGTATAGTAGGTATAATTTTGGTAGGCTACATTGATGGTAAGATTAGTAGTTGAGGTAAAAGGGGCTCTTATAATAGATCATCTTCTTCCAATAGATTATGGACAAGTTTTTGGAGATATTTTCAATTCTTGGTATCATGTCCAAGAGTGTTATGGTAAAGACAAATAAAATCATCATTGAGCCAAGCTAGTTTAGGAGGGGTGGGATCAAAAGGTTTAATTGGAGGCAAGCTAATGGAGGAGGTTTGAAACAACCTTTGAAAAATAATTGTGTACAACTCTAGTAAAGGGGTTGTAGGTAAGGTGTTTTGGATACAAGGGGTAGGAATTTTATTGGGTGTAGGCTTCTTTATGGAAGCAATAATTGGAGGAGTTATTTTGATTTGTGGTTTTGGTTGGGTATGCTTAGGTATGATCAGCTTGGGGGTTGTATATTTGGATAGAAAAGTCTTGGATGATGAAGCTTTGGTTATAGGTAGAAAGGTGGACAAGGATAAGCTAGTTAGGAACAATAAAGAACTAGATGGTTTGGTGATTGATGGTGAATAAAAATGAGATGGTTTCTTAGAAGAAGAATAGGTAACATGAATGTTAGAAGGATGAGGTCCTAAAATGGAAGGTAGGTTAGAAAGAGGGGGTATAGGTCAATTTAGTGGTGTAGGTTTAGGTAGTCCTTACTTCTTAAGGGACTTGATGGGATTAGGCTTTAGTGGGTTTGATGGAATTAAGTCCAATATAAAAGGAGGGTAAGTGTGACTAGGTGTGGGAAGGATCCATAGATTCTTGATTGGTTTGGTGAAATAAGCATTAAGTAACTTGGTAATTTTATGTGGAGGGGTTTGAGACGCTTCATTTATGTCTTTAGAGGAGGTAGTTGGTTAGGTAGTAATAATGGGTTCCAATGTACACTCAAGTGAAGTTGAGGAGTTGGATTTGTTTTGATAAGGAAGGCCAAGTTGATGCCAAAAGGTGGATCTATCAAAGTTAGGCTGGGATGTGAACTCTAAACTTTATACTAACCTATAGAAGGGATTATAAATGGGGGTAGTTCCTTGATCATTGGTCTCAAAGCCTAATCCCTTAGGTGAGGGAGAAGTGTCTTAAATACTAGTATCTTGGATGGAAGGTTCCAAAGGTGGTGATTGGGTAAATGAGGTGACTTCCTTTTGGGGAATGGTTTCCAAAGATTATTCTATGATAGGAGAGATGAGTGTGGTATTCTCAAGGGAAGGAATAGGTCTATCTTGGACATTCCAATAAGTTGGGTTTGGGAGGTGGAGGAAGTGGTTGAAGAAATGGTTGCCTCCTTGGGTGTTTTTACCAAAATAAGGGTAGATAAAGCCATGTTCACATTAAGTGTAGAAGGAGGACATGTGATTTCTCTATTTATGTTTTTGAAGGAATAAATGGTAGGTTGGATCCCTCTATTTGGGTAATAGTGGTAATGATCTCTTCAATGATGGGAATATTACTAATGACATTGATACCATGTGCCTCATGTGAATTTGATGATTCGGGTTTACTATTATGATGTTCCGTGGAAAGAGTGTGATTTGGGAACGGCTTATGAAAAATGTCTAGAGATTGATTAGAGGGTATATTAGGGTTATCAAATGTGAGATCTCCACTATCAAGTAAATTTTGGACAAGAATTTTAAAGGTATTACATCTATCAATGTCATGTCAAATAATTCAATTAAAGTCACAATGGTTGTTTTTGTTATAACACCCAAGTATAGGGCGAGAAGAATTGAATTGTTGGGGTGGTTTAATTGGTAAAAGTTAGATAAGGTTGGCCATGAAAAATTTATCCAAAATAGATGCATATGAATCCCCAATGGGAGTATATTGTCTTGTAGGTGCTCAATTTTGCATTTGATTTTGTTGATAAGGAAGTTTGGAAGAATTGTTTTGATGCGATTGATTAATAGTTGTAGGTGGGGTAGTTTTTAAAACCACTAAATTTGTAAATGTTTTTTGCCTTAGTATTGGATTAGATAGTGATTTTAGTATAGGGAGAGTCATTAGGTTTGAAATTAGAATTCTTATTCCATAATTTTAGTTTCCCTTCATTAATGGCATGGTTTTCAAGTTTGTGTGCCATGGTGAATGACTCATCCAATGTTTGAAAGGTTAGAACTTGAATATTAGGTGAAATATGCTTGGCACAACCTCTAGAGTAATTTAAATTAATTCAAGTTGGGGTAAGGTGAAAGAAATTTGATTGATGAGGCCTCTCCATCTAGCCACAAAATAAATAATTGACTCATCATCAAATTGTTTGATAGAGTAGAGGTCAATTATGGAAAAAATTTTAGTTATGTTTATAGATAAATGTTCTAAAAATATTTAGGCTAGTTGGGAGAAGGAAAAGATGGAATGTGTATGGAGAGAGATATACCAATCAAGAGAAAGTCTTGATAAGGACACTGGGAAGGTTCAGAGGAGAAAAGCATCATCATATGTGATCAAGTAAAAATAATGATAAAATGATCTCAAATGTTGTTGGTGATCCTCTTTGCCTTGGAGTTTAGAAAATTTAGGAAATTCCCATAGAAGAGGATAAGAGTGAATGGGAATAGATGGATGGATAGGTTCATTGTAAATTTGGTCATAGGATAAAAGTTTATGAGACCCAAAAATAGATGACTTCAATTTAGTCATTTTATCCATTAGCATCTTGATCAAATATATTTAAGCTAGGGAAGATGCATAATTGAGAGGTACATTCTATTAGGGTTGAGTGGTAACTATATAAGGATAAGTAGTAGAAGGCATTGAAGAGGCCATATATTGGTAAGTGGTAACTAGTGGTTGAGAGCTGATTGGCACAAATGGTTGAGTAGAAGGTGGTATGTACCTATATTTATAGGTTGTCATAGGTACTTGTTGGGGAATGGATGTATGTTGGCTTAAAGGTATAGTTGAGGTGGCAGGTGGAGGTTAGGTAAGTTGAGGTTGGGTGGTGACTATAGTGATGATAGGTGGAAGTGTTTGAGGTATAGAAATCACTAGATTCTCAAACGGGGTAGTAATTAAGGGATTAGTTTCCATCGAAGGAAGGGTAAAAGATACTCCCATAGTAAGTGGAGTATAAGTAACTAGAGGTATATTTAAACCTACATGCAAAGTATGGGTATGATAGGAAGTGTTTGGTTAGATGTTAGAATATTAGATTGGGTTTGGGCAGTGGTGGTGGATTGAATGTTGGAAGAAGATGAGGCTTGGGTTAGCAAAGGTTGTACTGAGGTAGTACCCACCATAATATTGGATGGCATTCCATAAGAAGGATCCATATGGGGAATTGATGAAATGGAGGTAAGGTGAGGCATGGTATTAAGGTAGTGTTGAAGAGCTACTTGATTATTTTCAAGGAAGGTAGTGAATTTAGCATCACCTTCAAATACTACCAAAATTTGGGTAGGAGGGGCTAAAAATGAGGTGATCCCTCATCATTAGAATTGTACTCCATGGAAGAAGAAGAGGATGGTGGTGGTTGGTTGGTTTTATTTCTCAGTTGTTGTCTAGTAAATACCATATGATAAATTAGGGGATATTATGATGAAACTCACAAGTCGAACAAAGAGCAACCAAAATAATTCAAAGCAATCAATGCATACATTAAAAATACATTTATCCTAGAACTCATTTTAAATTTATTTTGGCTTATGCCTTAGAGAGTTTGAATAGGGAGTTTGGCTTGTAAATTGGGTAGTAAAGTGGCAATCTATGACTGGTTTCAAGTTTTTTAAGCCTTCAAAAGAAAAAATCTATGTTGAACTTCGATACATGGCTTGATATTGGGGCCTAACTCCTCACTTCATAATCCCATAGTGATAACAGTGTTAGGTGCTTATCTAAAATATACCAAGTTCAAAGTTTATACTCAACTAGATCACTGAGTTAGTTCTCCCCTTCATCGTTAAATCTAAGTAGGATAGTCAGGATGGGGTAAAGTTGCCACTAGGTGATGAAATCCTAGTTGGCCTTGTCTTAGGTATGTTTATATGTTTGTTTTGTGAAATTGATTTGGTTTTTTGTAACATTAGTGCACTATGATTCAATTATGATGCCTTTAATTAAGCTAAGTGAGCTAAAATAGGCAAGCAGTCGATGTATGCAGATGGTTTATTTTATGCCCAAAATGAAATTTTTAGATTTCATTCGATGAGAAAACAATAAAGGAAGAAAATGGAAATGGGTCCCACTAGGTGTGCCATAATGTTTTAATTTATTTTACACATTTCTTAATTTTGAAAGTAAATAAAATATATCTAGTAGTAGGGTGTGTAGAAGAATACCTAGTGAAATACGCATGTGAATCTAGATGAAAGTGGGAATTCCTCTTTGGCTAGGAAGGAATAACCTTAAAATAACACAAACACTTGAAAGGGGGTTCTTAAATGGTTGGTTGGGTGGATTACATATCGTGATCTAGATCTAAGAAGTGTAATGCTTGCTAAGAGGCTACCAATCCACTTTTATGACAATCAAGTCTGAAATGATGAAAGAATATATTTGCATTCAACAATGAGAAAGTAAATGCTTGCTAGAAAGTAAGAAATAACTTGCTTATTGAAGAAAATGACAAAATTTTGATGCTAGGGTAGTTAGGGTTAAGTTCAAAAAATTAGAAAGGGTAGTGTGGTCAAAAAGAAACATAGAAAGTGGAACTTGATTCAAAGCAAAAGGTTGAAACGGGCTTGCTAGAAATTGATGCCACAGAGAACCATCGGTGGTTAGGAGAACCATCAGAGGTTGAGGTAAACCATCAGTAGTTAGAGAAACATCAATGATTGCCTATGCCAATTTGGGGTGAATAACTTAGGGAGTACAAAATGGTATTTTGGTGAAACAGAGGTTGGATATGTGGCTAGGAAGTGTAAAGTGGGGTATTGTTGGATCTGATAAAGTGAAGGCATTAGAAACTAGATAAACCAAAGAACACAAGTAGATAATACCTGTAACTTAATAGAGTAATCTTAGTGTAATATGGCCAAATTAATGGTGCTTCAGTCCTTTTAGAGTGTTATCTAGTGATGATGCTTACTCACTAGTACGGATGCTAAATATCTACAAGAAAGCTTGAATGCTTGATGAATGATTGATCTCCCTTGTTTATTCCTCCTAAACTCCTTTTTATACATAGAAGTTACTAAATAAAATAAAGGAAGTTACCAATGTTATAAAGGATAAAGCTATCTATTTTTTTATCTTTAAAATCTTGTTTTAAAGACAAGTTGCCATTTTTGGGAGTTGCTAATCTCGCATAAAGAGCTAAAAATGCTTTAAAGTTTGTTAAAATAATGGTGAGGACCCAACCGTTGATGGTTAGCCCAACCATCAATGGTTACCCTAACCATTGGTGGTTAGTGGGGAAAAGAGATTTGGTAAAAAAAGGTGAATTAAATTATTCGTTAGGTGGGGGTTTGATATTGTCATACTGTAAATAGGTCTAGTGGAAGGTTTAAAGGTAATGCAACATCAAAAACTATTGTGTGTAGTTTTTAGGTGTCTACAATTGCATAGTACCAATAGGGTATAATATTCATAATTGACTCCTCTATTTATTCAAAACATCTTGGCATGCAATGATCACTAATTTCCAAAAACATTTTTGAATAACAATGATCACATATCTATTACATGCACTCTTGTTATCTATGTATATATAACTTGCATTATAATATAGGAATATGAAATGGGGGTATTTTTTCATCTAGGGAGATCAACATGTTTGAACTACATAATCACATGACATGCATCCACTAAATAAGACATCATATATAAGTAATGACATTAGTTGACACTGATAAATTATTGTATAAGATTGAATGCAATAATTTATCCTAGGCTAGGCTTCTTACCTTCATTAATAATCATAGCGAGCAAGGGCACCCACTATTTATTTATATGATAAATGTTTGAATTTTTGTACAATTTATACACCAATAAAATTCCAATGTATATTATAGGACTAAAAATATTGATACTATAGTCTTCTACATTGATTCTAATGACCTAATGATTTGTTTCCACAACCCAATATTTTAAATTTTCATTATATCATAGTCTTTCATCCATTTAGTGGCAATGGTCTAGATATAGGTGAAATTTGGCATGGGAAACATATAGTAACTATCAATTTTAACCCCAATCACATAATTCATTATATTATTCATATTCAGGGAGAATATCACATCATCTATTAACATGCACTTAAAGAAAAGATTAAGGAAAATATCCTTTTAGGGAAATACCTTTATTTTATATCTTGATGGAGGCCTACTGTCTTAAGTGTATTTAAATCATCTTTTTATTTCTCATCCACTTGAGTGATATCCTTACTATCAAAATATTCTTGGCCTCATAAATGTCATATAATATAATATTATATTTCCTTATCTGAATAATCTGAGGATAGAAATATCATTCCCTAAATTCTTGATGACACCTTGAAGAGGATAATTCAATGAATTAGACCAATTAGAGGTCTTTGTGGTAATTCGCATGATTTTTTATGAAAATTGGGTGACCAACATCTAAAAATCCTCACTCTATATTTCTTGAAGTTTTAGAACATTCTCTTGATTTATCTCAATCTTAAATATGGATAATACTAGGTATGGGGTCACTTATAATTTAATTCCCATTAATAACCAAAAAATCACCTAGATTTTCATTCTATTTAAAATGATGTGGCAACAAAACACTATTCACTGATGATGTGGTAGACACTATTCACCCCAGTGAGGTGTCATAACACTATTAATAATTGAATAGGTTGCATGGGGCACATTTACATGGAATCACATGGTGGTAGACCAACCTTATCTAATGAGATGATCTTCCCTTTTTGACCTTTGACATGTGACTAGCTTTTAGTGTTCACTCAATAGTGAACACATGTGAAAGGTGGTGCAATTTTCCTTGTTGTAGCATTTATCCTTTTCCATCTTTCAAACCATGAGGAATATGGAATATAAATATTGGTCTTTGCTCTTAATTGACATATTTAATCCATGTGGGATGTGGGGCATATGTTTTCTTTGTCTCCCTTCCTTATTTGAAAATTTTGTATATGTTTATATCTTTTTCTTGCTTAGGTATGCGAGTTTATGAAGGAAAGGCTTGTGGATTCCTTTAAGAACCTCCTTGGCATCTGGAAAAGTTTTGTATTGAGTGTTGAGAGAAATATTGTTGAAGCTTTGATTATGTAAGTGAGGATTTTTTATGATTAATGATAATATATTGATTTTATGAGGAAATATTGGGTTGAATTTTATTTGAGAGATATATGGATTGGTGAATCCATTCATGTGGTAGGAGGCCACAACAAGTGGTATCAAATCAAGTTATGATTACTTGGATAAAGAATGTGATATGAGAGTTTGAATTGAGAATGTGAATTTGTAAGCTTTATTTTTCATGTATGAAGATGAAGAATGCAAAGAAGAGTGGAAAAGTATCACCAAAGAGACAATGGATGAAGAATATTAAATACATGGAGCAAACTATTGAAGTGTCTATTGGAAATAGCTAAAGATTTGAAGAATATTTAATGTGAGAGACGGTGGACTCCCTGAAAGCAAATGTGCATGGATTAAAAAGAGAGGTAGCCACATGGAATATTGAAGAGTGAAACCATGGGGAGTTGAAAAAGAGTGAAGACTGTAGCTATGAAGAGTTGTAGAGATAATAAGAAATCCTCATGTAAGAGGATGTAGAAGTGGTGTATTGTCCACTAGATGAAAGAGACCCATTAGTTGAGGATGGGGAAAATATTGTAGATGAACATGAGTGGTAGAATTTTTATGTTATGGGTTGTGATGGTAATGAGTTTGCCAAATTTTAGTTGGGAGTGATGGATGTGTAAGTTAGTACACATGTGAAGAGTGTAGAGGATGAAGAAACAAACATTGGGGTTGTTTTGGATGTGTCATTTTCAAGTTTCTTTGGAAGAATCTTTGGGATATGATGTGCAAGTATGTGCACATGATGAATAATGCAGCCATGTGGTATGGCATGGGAGTGCAAAAAATTGCAACCATATGGGGTTGTAAAAGAGCAGAAAAAAAATCATTCAAGAGAAGTTTCATGTGGAGGAGATGATGGAGGATGTTTTGTAGGAAAATTCACATGTGGAAGACCCTGATGTTACACATATTGAGAAGTTGTAGGTTTCTTTTGAATAAAATTTGGGTGAAGAATATGTGGTGAAAGTGAGTGCACACATGGAGATATTTATGGATGTACAAGTAAATGCACATGACAAGAATGTGGAAGATACTATTGTTTCATAAATTGAAGAGTTGGTTGAAAGAGAGTGCACACATGGATGAGGATAAGATGAGCAATGTTAAATCCATGAGAGAGAAGATAAAATTAGATATTATTTTTGATATTGTGGATAATCCAAAGAGTGGTCATATGGTGGAATAATAAATCCATATGGGATTTAGGTAGATGTGGATGGACAATGATGGGCTAGAGCTCACATAGATATATAAGATGCATGATAGAGCATCTTGGTAGAGGAGGTCAGTTTCAGATGGGAGCTATGATCCCATGAGTATGGTTTGTGATGGGTGTGATCCCATGATTTTTTGTGGTGGATTAGATTCCATGTATACATCCATTGGTATATAGATGACATATTAGATGAGAAGGATGTTTTGTGGTCCTATGAGGACAATTTTGAGTTCAGTACGTAGATGCTGGAAGTTAAGGAGGAAAAACAAATTTTCTAGGTGCACATGGTGTATTAGAAGGGGATGTCAAGGTCATTACACCTTGTGATCTAAAGGGTGGTTCTACCACTCACCCCATCTATGTGATCAAGAGATCACATTATTTACCTTCAATGTTTGATGTAGGAGAATCCAAGGGATTGGGAAATCTTGAATCACCCAAAAATAGAGTGGTGTGATTTCTTATTATTTTAAAAATAATTGACATTGTTACAATAAGGATAACTCATAAGAGCTAAATTATTTTTTAACCAGAGGAGAATGATGTGGTGGAAAAACACTATTCATGCAACACTATTCACTGATGATGTGGTGGACACTATTAACCATAGTGAGGTGTCATAAAAATATTAATGATTGCATAGGTGGCATAGGGTGCATTTATATGGATTCAAATGGAGCACATGGTGGTGGACCAACATTGTCTAAGGATATGCTTATCCTTTTTTGACCTTTGACATGTGACTAGCTTTTACTATTCACTCAATAGTGAAGACATGTGAAGGGTGGCACAATTTTCCTTGGTGGATCCTTTTTCCTTTTCATCATTATACCCATGAGAAATATGGTGTATCATTCTTGGTCCTTTATCTTAATTAACATTTTTCATCCATGTGGGATGTGGGGCATAAGTGTTTATTTGTCTCCCTTCTTTGAAACTTCTATCTATGTTTGTATTTTTTTCTTGCTTAGGTAGGTGAGTTTATGAATGAAATGATTGTGGATGTCTTTAGGAGTCTCCTCAGCATGTGGCCATGTTTTTTATTGAGTGTTGGGAGAAATATTGTTGAAGATTTGATTATGTGAGTATTTTTGATGATTAACAAGAATATATTAATTTTATGAGAGGAAATATTGGGTTGAATATTATTTGAGAGATATATGGAGTGGTGAATCCATTCATGTGACAGGAGACCATAATTATAAGCTAGTATTAGTGTATCATAAATTGTATATCATCTTCTCTTATCTCCACACATACCTATAATCAAAAGAGAAATGAGATTCCAATTTAGAATAGTGCAATTTATCTCCTTATATTCACAAACCTCCAAAGGCTAATTGATTATCCTTTTAACCATTATTTCTTATTCCCTCATGAAAATTTTACCCCATGACATGTATCTACTCTATAATAGTGATTAGATGCCAATCAAGAATAGTGCCAAATAGTAGCAACGAAGAATAGTGTCCTTGACACCTCACCAATGTGACTAGTCCATCCACATCATCAAGAAGCCTCATCACCATCTTGCATCATCACTCTACATCATCATGAATAGCACCCATGAATAGTGTTGCATGTATAGTAATTTTTCCACTACATCATTCAATCTCACAAGATTTGGATTATAAAAACCACCTTAGTGAAGAGAGTGCACATGAGTATGAGGAGATGATTTATTAATCAAACATGAGAGAGGAGATATAAGTGATGTGTGATATGGAATATCCAATAGGAGGTTGGATGAGTGAATAAATTTAGGTGGGCTTTTGGTGGAGGTGGATGGACAACGGTGGGCTAGATCTCACATGGGAAAATGAGATGTGTGATAGAACATCTTAGAGGAGGTCAGTTTATGATGGTGGGATTCAACCCACATGTGGATCCATTAAGATATTTATATGTTTTTTTGTGGAGGAGTATGGTTTTAGATGGGACATGTGATCCCATAAGATGGTTTGTGTTCCCATGAGGACTATTTTGAGACCAGTACATAGATATTGGAAGTGGATAAGTAAAAAAGATAATTTTTGGGTGCATGGGTGTGTTGTAAGGGGAAACCATGGTCATTATTCCTAGTGACCAAAAGATTGGTTATACCACTTCTCCCATCTATGTGATAAATATATCACATTATTTACCTCGATTGTCTGATGCAGGAGCATCCAAGGGATCAAACAATCTTGCATTACACAAAAATAGAGTGGTGTGCTTTTTTTTTAGAATAAGTGGCATGGATACAATTAGGACAACTCATAGGATTTGAGTTGTTTTTCAACAAGATGATAATGATGTGGTGTCCAAAACACTATTCATGTAACATTATTTATGCACACTATTCACAAACACTATTTAGTTTAACTATTCATGGTGATGTGCAAGGTGATGCAGTGATGATGTAGGAAGGTGATGTGGCTTAGCATGGCCCATGGAGGATCTTTCACATGTGCTAAAGTTGATTCTGGACTCCATTATGATAGTGAGACTAATTTCATGTGGGGAGGAAAGTTAATGGGTTTAAGTTTGGTCAAAAGGAGGTTCCACTAGTTTTTAGAAGCACATGTGGGTTGGGGAACACCTTTTGAAGACTCCACTTGTTGGAGGAGTCAAAACTAAAGTGGATCACATGGTGGAGGAAATTTTACTATTGATGAATATTTATTATACTTGGAAGAGGTCAAATTTTTGGGCTTCCTTTGTTTCTCTCTCATTCTTCCATGTTTTCTATAAATAATTATATTCTTGGCTTAGTTTGTCGGGGTAGTTTTGGAAGAAAGTTTGTGTGAAATCCTTGGGATCATCTTTAGCTTGGAATGGTAAGTTTTTAATGTGTTTTAGGATAGATTTTTTAAGCTTGTAATGAGAGAAAAATTTTGCTAATAAAGCTTAATGTAATGGTAAGAGATTTAATGTGAGTATGCTGAATTTATGTGATGAATTCATGCATTTTTATGTGATTTTTGTATAGTTTATGGATTGTTAAACCCATATATGTGGTTAGAATACACATCAACAAAAAAAAGGAGTGAACATGAGGATGAGGAGATGATATGCAATGTAATGATGGGATAGGAGCTACTAGTGATGTTTGATATGAAATATCCAACAAGTGGTTGGATCAGTGAAGAAAGCTAAGCAGTATTTTTGTGGAGATGGATGGAAAATGGTGGACTAGAGCTCACATGGGAAAATGAGATGCATGGTAGAGCATCTTAGAGGAGAAGGTCAGTTTATGATGGTGGCATTTAGCCCACATGTGGGTCCATTAAGATATGGATATGTTTTTGGTAGAGGAGGATAATTTTGGATGGGATGGGAGATTCCATAAGGATGGTTTATGGTCTTGCGAGGTCCATCTTGAGACCTATATCCAAAAAAAAGATTAAAAACATAAAGATCTGGATGAGAGTGAATATTACATCTATGAAGAGTTTTAATAAAATCATAAATCCTCATACACGAGGATATGGAGGTGATTCTATTGATGAATAATAAGAAGACATCCTTGTGAAGGATGATAGAGATGAAGATGAAGAAGAGGGAATTCATGAGGATCTGAAATTTTCTATGAAGGAAATCATATATGTAAAAGTATTCTTTATATGGATATGTTTTTAGAGGAGGAGGATGGTTTTTGGTCCCATAGCGATGGTTTGAGAAAAAGTAGTATGTAGATGTTGGAAGTGTAGAAATAAAAGGAAAATTCTCCACGTGCATGTGGTTTATTAAAAGGGAATGCCAAGGTAAATATGACTAGTGACCGAAAGGGTGATTTTAACACTCACCAAATTTATGTGATCATGAAATCACATTATTTACCTCAGATGTCTGATGCAAGAGCATCTAAGGGATCATGAAATCTTGCATCATCCAAAAATAAAGTGGTATGGTTTCTTATTTTTTCAAAATAAATGGCAAGGATAAAATCAAGATAACTCATGGGAGTTGAGTTGTTTTCAATTTGAGGAGAATGATGTAGAAACCAAATCACTATTCATGTATCACTATTCATTCCAAACTTAGAATTAGTGTATTAGTGTATCCTTCCACATATCCTCTTCGGCAAAAAGTTGTTTGGTGATGCCAACTAGTTCATCCATGTGTATTGAATGTATTCATAACATTTTTTATCAAAATATTATGGCGTTTCATGACTTACCTCCAAGATTACCACCTGATGGAAGGATCCAACACATCATATAGTGGGAATTAGGCTCTATGCCTTTCATGACTATACCTTACTACTGCTCAAGGAACATGTGAAGCTTGGTGACAAATTATGGTATAGCCAAGCTATGATACCATTGAAATATCCCCAAATGTGAATATTGCTAAAAACACTCACAATAACATAAACCCAAACTCACACTTTACTAAAATTTGATATACATTGATTTTTTTATGATATTAGCTTATACATAATCATAACCATAGAAAAAGAGATACCAAAATGATAAAATACCAAATATAATATTATTGAAAATATTGAACATTACACATAATAATTTCTCACATAAATACTCCTTTGAAGCACAATTATTTCTAAATGAATCCACCAAATCCACCCAAGGAGTATCTCTCACTACCAAAACCAACAAACCTTAGATATTTTTCATCCTCAAATATTTCTTCACTCCAAGAGTTTTCATCCTTAGGAGAGGGATAAGCTAAAATAGCTTTAAGCTCCAAGAATTAACATTAATTAAATTATTGTAGGGGGGGTTATAATCTTTGACATGAGCTACAATGGGAGAGAGTTCTCCTTAAATAGAAAATGCATGAGTGAGAGAGGAAAGTTCATGGACAAGAAAAGAAATTCACCCTGCTTCTAGTGGGTGCACTATTCAGGAATAGTAACTAGATTGGATGATTCTTCAAGGGTCAAAAGTGGATTCCCCACATTTGATAAATCCTCCTCCACATGCTCATGCCTCCAAAACTGCATCCCACTCACACATGTGAGGCAATATGGAATAGTGAATCTTATCTCCCATTTTCTTAGTGTACACATGGTTCTTTTTAAATTCTCCACATCACTCCAAAATGTCCTCCTCACTCACACATGTGAGAGATAATGAGATGTTTATCCCCTTGTGATAATGGTCAAAAGTGGATTGCATGATCACTCCTTTTGTCTTGGTCTCCCACCTTCCATGTGATTCCAAAAGTAGTGTGAATCTCTTTCAAAAAAATTCTCCACTTCAATCAAGAATAGTGATTTGATGCCCCACTATCCCATGTGCTCTCCCAACACCTTTTGACTTATTCAAAATTACTTCACATGCCAAATTAATGATCCTTCATATAAATTTGACCTATCCCTTCTCATGTGACTCAAAACTCATTTGAGATCCCCCATGGGCCATGACACATCATCCCCAAGACACCTCACTTGTTGCATCATCAATTACATCACTTGTCATGTCATCATGAATAATGATGGTGAATAGTAATTCATGAATAGTTCTAGTAAATATTAACTTGTGAATAGTGACCCCCACACTATTGTTCCCTAACATCATCTGATTTATCCTATGAGAACCAAATATGCTAAAATTATTCTAAAAATTACTCAATAAATATGGGGACATTACAATCCTCCCTTCCCAATATTTCTTGTCCTCAAGAAATACTTGGTCACCTTCTAATTCCATATACTAGTATCCCAAATTAACTATGGGAAATTATAATCCCAATCCTTGACCCTAATTATGATATAATTGCTTCAACATAAGTTTGCTATGATACTTTTATATAATTAATAACTAAGATCCACACACTAAATGATGCTATAACAAGCACTTTCTCTATAAAATTTACAACAGCTACTTCCACAACACATGCTTAGGTTGCACATGTAACCTTACCATCTAGGACCTCCATACACTTAGTTGTCACGATCTTGGGTGCACCAATTTTCATCCCTCTTGGGATTACTTTATTTTCATCCACACTACTATAACTTTGTGATCTAGAAGTTTTTTAAGTACCTCCCCAATGAGTGTAACTACTAAACTCCCAAAACTACATTGGTCTCCCCAATGACTACTACATGAAAATATTCAATCATTGTACAATCACCTAGTGTTATGATCAATTATGGAACATGCTTAGTACAAGTCATGGTAAAACCATCTTCAATAATCATATTGGATCTTAACA
Source organism: Torreya grandis (assembly GCA_037957365.1). Classification (NCBI taxonomy): domain Eukaryota; kingdom Viridiplantae; phylum Streptophyta; class Pinopsida; order Cupressales; family Taxaceae; genus Torreya; species Torreya grandis. The sequence goes on from JARHVA010000429.1 coordinate 5,004,193, forward strand.
AATTTTCCACCTGAAGACCATTCTCCATCACCAAGCCATTTAGTGGTTCATTTGTAACTTTGTCCTCCTATTCTACTGGGTGCTCTCTTGTCTCCATTTCAAGTTGAAGACACTCACCCAAAAATGATCCTGCACATTTCACAAAAATATTATGGGAGATGTAATCTCCCTTAAACCACCCATCAATTATTCTACTAGGCCACAAGGACATATTGTCTAACTCCTCTTCACTTGTGGATGCATCACATGACTCTACTTCTTGTTTCTTCTCTTTACGGTGAGGTATTTATACATTTCCCTGATCTTAATTTGAAATAGAGTCTCTTTAATCCTCCTCTTCCTCTATGTTAGAAGTAAAATCAATGTGATGTACCTTTCCTTCCCCAAGGCAATTGTGTATAGGCTCTAAAGGCTTCCTACATGATAAACAAATATTTTTCATTCTAAGCTCATTCCTTGCCTCTATATCCACATTTATTTCCATGGATAATTCCTTGTGAAAATATTTCTTAGAAAAAGATTTAATCTTAACTCTATTTTTAGAAAATGCTGAAAGATCCATATCCTTTGTATCAAACCTAGAAATCAATATTTGCTTGAAGTTTGAATAATATGAGATACTACCATGTCTCAAGGTCACTATACCATAGTACCACCACTTATGAGCCTACCCATTTAAATAAAGTGTTTCACACTCAATGTATTCCATTCCTAACATGTGGTTAATCTAAAAATATTTATCTAATATTCTCACCCACAAATGTACACTATACTTGTTGGAACCATCAAAATAAGGAATTGAAAACTTACACTCTTCCCTTTGTAACTCATTATTTTATGGTCTCCCCCTCTATAGGGTCTACACTTTTACCAAAATTTGAAATAGTCATGGAATGATTTTATAGCCTAGAATCTTGATCTTAATACCATCCAATATATTACTACTTGAGCACAAAATTATTGGTCAATGGGTTCATTGAGTCATTGCATCATTTCTTTATTCCATATTTGCATCAACACCTCTTCATTCATGGGCAAAAATTTAGGTAGCTATCGCCACCCCATGTTCCCTACAACTCTATCAATAAATAATTCTCCAACATAAACTCACATAGGCTAGAAGGATACATAGATTTGATACCACTGAAATATCCCCAAATGGTAATATTTCTAAAAACACTCAGACTAACATAAATATAAACTCGCACTTTACTAATGTCTGATATACTTTGATCTTTTTTGGGGATGAAATGTCCAACTATAATATTTAATCACTGAAATATTACCTTGATAGTATTGAATAATATATAAACTAAAACATTGAATTATAATACTTCTTAAAAACTCCAAATGGGATAATAGAAACTCCATGTTATTTCTTATTTAGTTCTCATAGGATAATACTTGGTAGGATATTATGGTAGTCTAAGATTACAATACTACACATCATATTATGGTATGCTTGGCTAGTGTAGGCCAAGTTTGTATTGGTTTAAGGGAAGTTTGGTGAAACTTTTTAATGGCATGCATTGAATCCATGACCTTATTTTTATACTTTGATATTTTAATGAGAAATAGCCAAAATATTAATGATGATACCTTGCATTTGTGAATGACATTGTGAGTTGAATTTGTGAGGAAGAGTGGTTTATGGTTTGAGGCCACATCAATTGGTATTATATCAAGTAAGATGCCTATTGAGAGGAGAGTGTGGAGAATATGAGTGAATTATTTTTTGTTTTACAAGTTATGAAGATGGAGAAGAAGAGTGGAATATTTCCACTAGAGAGACAATGAGGGAAAAAGATGAAGAAATGGAGCCTTTATTACATAAAAAGTCTATACTAACCATTCCAAAACTTGTCAATAAGAGGCTATACTATTCATCAAGGAACTTTCATAATTTAATTTCCATTATTAACCATATAACAACCTAATTCTCCACTCTATTTTAAAAATCTACCATACATCACATCTGACTTATTCCTTGATCTTTTGTTAACTATGAATTAATGTCAGGTGGCATTAACATTTATTTATTAAATGCACATCATTATAGATTTAGCTATCTATGAGTTTATGGATTTTATCACATCTAATGATCTGAGCTATCTGTGTATCTCCATCATGTATTCTTGGGGTCCCAAAATTCATAGAGCTGAATTTTTTTATTTATATGTTCAAATTATTTGCGGTGGACTTTGCAGATGCATTGGATATTAAATTGTATTTATATTAGCTTAAGTTTAGTGATTTTCAAACTTATATTTATCATGTCCACGTGGTGAATTATTGTACAATATTTCCTCACTAAGTTTCAAGTCTTCATTATATTTTAATCAAAGTGTTACATGTCATCATATTTAATTGTATTGTACTCACAGTGTTATAGAGTGTTTAAAAATATTTAAAGGCCTTGTGTTCAAATTTCATTGATCTATTAAACATACACTTTCACTTTATATGTCTTTTACTTATGCACTTTTTCCCTATACATAAAGCACAAATGTACTAATATCATATCTCAAAAATTTAATAACATGCATAAAACTCTTTACTAAATCATGCAGTATAATATAAAACATGTGGAAATTAGAATGGAATAAAAAAGCATCATAATATTTGAGAGCACAACTTAACTTTGAAATAAAATAAGACTTTGTTGACAAGATAGTATATAGATCCTTTTTTAAACTATGATCAAGTCCATTTAACAAAAAATTATGTAATGACATAGAATTAAAGTGTGAACATTTAGTTTAGGATAAATTAGGTGGGCATTGATTAATTTCAATTTTCACAAAGGGAATTTATGAGATGATTTTGTGATTAAACACTCTGACTTGAATTTTCATTATATCGTGAAAACCTTCATAAAATTAATTAAGAGAGAAGTTTTAATTTATCCTATTTTATCTTCTAATTTGGTTTCTAATTTTTAATTTTCAAAAATTGAGATAAAATATGGATTTAAAACATTGAATTTGTATCATAATTTGAGATTTAAAAAGGGTCACCACTTTTGAAAATAAAGTGTGGGTGTATTGGTCGCAAAAAAATTATTATCTAGTGCACGATTAAGGCATAACACCCCATTTTGTGGGGAAATTCCTTGAGCCAAAATGTTGATAATCAAGTGAAAATACTATTTGAATCAAGCTCATAGTTTCATGTAGATCAAAATTTTATCTCTTTACAAAACATTATAGTCCCTATGTAAAATTATAGAAACACATACCATGCATAAAATCCTTAATCATCATTCCCAAACATGCTTTGAACATAAAATGACACTTTATAGCAATCCTATAGCCTATTTCATGAAAAGATACCTATTAACATACTTAAAATATGGAGGTCAAGATAAATAACTGTTAGAGCATGAAGAGTCACACGTGGTAGCATATATAGTTCAACTTCCATAGCAATTCTTGATCCTTCATATATTTTTAACCTATATAAACATTTTTGTAACATTACTTTAAATATATAGTAGTAAATAAGAGAACCATACACTTTTCTCAAGAGTATGGCATGCAAAAAATGTAAAGATTAATATTATTTATATTCCAATTCAATTACTTTCTCTATTATCCATCTTATTTAAAACTTATTCCACTGCATACACATACAATCTATCTAGATCCTCATCTAGAGTGTTGTCCTTAGGACCTTCCTAGGATTCATATCATTAATGGTATATTCATTTGTATCACTAATGATGATTTAAGAGTCAGCCTCAATGAAAAGTTCCTTCTAACATTTCAACACATCCACTTGTACAAATCTTAAGATGGATCTTGTCTTTTCCATATTATTATAATCATTTCTAATATCTAGGGAGAAATTCTGAATTGACTATATCCCAAGGTATCTAAAAAATTCTACCACTTATAAGAAGTCTTAAATTCCACATTAGAGGTCCCATTGAAGTTAAATATGATCCATCTAAAATATAGAGGGATCCAAATGAACTTAACCATTTATTTTTTTCAAGTGCTTAACCCTTTATCAAAAAAGGATATGCTACTCCAATTTTTCACTAACCAATCCTCCTCCAAAAAAAACTTTATCTTTTTTGAACTTTTTACCGAAACAATCTCTAAAATTGAAGCCTCTATCTTCTTCTAATTCTAATCCTCTTCCTCTTAATGACTTGCTTCCTATATATCCATCTGTTCTTATCTATCCATAAATTAGAGCAAGTTATATAAGGGCATATAATCCAAATTAATGTAAGACCATGACATTTATGTCTAGTATTTCATTCCTTAAATATTTATATAACTAAAATTTAGAATAACAATAAATTTATGAAATTTTATAAAATTGATTCTCCATAATGTATTATCAAAGGAGTAATGTAATAGGGTATTGTCCATCATTTCCTCTTAATTCCTATAGAGAAAAAAATTAGGCAGTCCCACAAGCCCTCTCTTCATAAGCTGACCATATGTCAAAATCCTCATGTTTTTTACCACCCAAAAAAAAATGTTGGCATTGGGGGAGCCATTACCATTCCAAATAAAATCAAATGGAAAATCCCAATTTATTACTCCATTCTTTATAATTTATTTATATCTAGTTTTGATGGTGGCCTCCCTTGTGGGGATCAATTTCTATACTAACCAATCCTTCACATCCAACATTGGGAGAAGCTAGTTCTCCATTTCATCAATAACAAAGTTTGAATTTCCTCTATGTCTAGATTAAATGGCCACTCTAATATCCTCCATTTCCTACCTTTTTCAATTTTGATATTATATTCATTGAAGTATTCCCCCCCCCCCCCGCTCCCCCAATTACCTAATGGTGTATTCTATAATCTCTCTTAAAATCTCCTGATAGGGTGACAGGGTGAGGATGATGAAATTCTAATCTTAATATAGTCATGTTTTTCCTTGGTTTCATTCCAAACTCAAGAAATTTCTAATTAAGCTTCTATGTAACTTCTATGTAATAGAGCGTACATGCCCATATATTTAAAAGGGTTTCATAACAAACTATATATAGATAAAATTATATGAGTTGTATTACATTTATATGTGTAATTTACAATGGTCACCATAGGTGGTGGTGGAATATAATATTCATTAAAAGTTAATCTTAGAATGTAAATTTGATATCTATTGGATTGTCATAAGGTAGTTTCAATCTTAAACATGACATTATTTTATCATAATATTTTTTTTATTTGTTTGTAAAATTTAATAAAAAAGCCATAATATATTAGATATATGATGGAGTCCAAAGGTTATTATCTTGATAAATAATTTTTTTTAATCCAATACATTTATGTAGATAAATGAAAGCCATTTATCACCAATCATCAAGAAATATATATAAAATATAATATAATCCTTAATCAATATAGAATGTAAATCTAAGATAGACACCTTAATATTAATATCAATCAGATTTTTATTTTAAATTGAAGTAAATAAAATATCCAAGCTAGTTTATTCTCTACAATAACCTTGTTGAATCTATGAAATAGAGTACAAATTAATTTATTCAATAAAATAATAATACATATCTATTCCCAACTCAATTGGCATTTATCTTGAGGTTATTAAATGTGATATATATTTTTTTAATGCCAAATTTGATTTAATTTTTTTGAATGCTTAATGTATTTGAATCTATACACTTTTTTTAATATTAATTATATATATCAAACCAAATAAGATTATGATTACTAGTGGAAAAATGACTATCAGACAAAATAATCTTATTGAAACTTTTGAGAAAAATTTGACTATCTTTATGTCTTGTATAAATAGGACATCCATATTTGGAAATTGCTATCAAATATCACACACCACATACTTGTAAGAAAATCTTGTAAAACCTTGCACATTCCATTTATAAATATTCAAAATTTACTAGGATCTAAAGAGATATCTTCAAAACCCAAGCCTTGAAGAGCACCACATCTATTATTTAAAAATAGTTATTAGTTGGTTTAAACAAAATAACTAAGCTAAAATGAGCATTATTTATGGTTCAATACTCTCCATTCTCTAATTGTTGATGCAGGCTGCTAGAGCATCATATTGATACCTTGTAACAAGAAAATATCTAAACAAAAGTTTGAGAATCTTAAGTAATATCTTGGAAAGTAGGGATAAGATTTCATATCAAAGGCACAATTATATAATAACATTTTTAACCACCAACTTGGAGTTTTCAGCTTGGATATACGAGTGGGCTCCGAATGGGATTGAGTTGTCACCATAAAATTCTTGGAAACATATTTAGAATGAACATCCAAGTTAAGGATTGAAATAATATTATTATTAATTGAGGCACTCGCATAGGGTTTGAAACAATCTCTTTATTTTGTTCAACCCTTTGATTGTTGACAAAATAACAATTCCAAGGGGGAAAACAAGCAAAGAGCCTCTAAAAAACCAAAAAAAAACTCTTGCAGAGTTGTAGAAACATGTTGAATATCAATGAAAAGAAATTATATTAAATACTTGATTATATTTTATGGTACGTTCATTTAATCCTAAGGAGTCCATATAATTTACACTCAACTTTTAAACATATTTTTAAAATGAATTTTCTCAACAAAATAATTTATTAAAATAAATTGTTTTAAAATTAGAAACTACCAAAAAAATCTAGAAAATTTGCTAATAAAATATTTTGGAACAAGCTTTTGAAACCAATAGTTTTACTACTAGCGATCACAACTACATCAAGCGTAATATCTTGGAAAGTAGGGATAACATTTCATACCAAAGGGACAATTATAGAATAATGTTTTTTAACCACCAACTTAGATTTTCCAGCTTGGATATACGAGTGAGCTCCCAATAGGATCGAGTTGTCACCATGAAATTCTTAGAAACATATTCAGAATGGGCATCTAAGTTAGGGTTTTAAATAATAATATTATTTTTTGAGGCACTCACATTAAGGTTTGAAAGTCCTTTTATTTTGTTCAGCGCTATGATTGTTGACAAAATGACAATTCCAAGGTGGAAAACAAGCAAAAGAGCCTCTAAAAAAACAAAAAAACCTCTTGTAAAGTTGTAGAAACATGTCGAACATCAACACAACAAAATTAAATTAAAAAAATGATTATATATTATGGTGCACCCATTTAATCTCAATAAATATATATAATTTACATTCAACTTCTAAATATATTTTTAAAATGAATTCTCTCCACAAAATAATTTATTAAAATTTATTGTTCTATAATTAAAATTGTCAAAATACACATTAAAAAAATTAAAAAATTTACTCATAAAATACTTTGGAACAAGGTTCTGAAACCAATAATTTTATCACCAACAATCACAACTACTTTGAGCGTTGAATTGTTTCACGATGATGCAAAATACCTCCCTAAGAAGTCGGAAACAAAAAACATAAAATAAAAGGACAAGCAAAATCCTACCGTCCGTTCAACAATAAATGGATCACGTGTCGTTTTGAATAGTATAAAATTTAAATCATTGAAAGGTCATTTTCGGCCTTTTTCTGCAATATGTCAACCCCACCTCCATAATAACTCAGAAATATACCATCTCACTTCTGTCATTTCCTCTAAATTTTCTTGTAATCTTCTTCACATTGTGGAGGAGAATATGGGCACGACAAAGATTTCCATAAAGATTACTGCCTAGCACGCACACCATGACGAAAGCACAATGACGATTGCAGGATGGTCCTCTAGAGAAACTTTTGGCAATGGACTGGATTTTTCCACATTTTGGACATTACCGTATACCATAAGATGCCACAACCAATCTTATATTGTATACTGTAAATTTATTTCTGCTTGTAACTCCTCCAATGTATCGACATCAGTGGAGGAATAGTTTACAGTGGCAAGACCAGAGGATTTCAACTCGTATTACAATGTGAACTTTCCCCATGGTCGAGTAGCTTCTGTAGTCTGAAAATTTTACAGCTGTAGATCTGAAAATTTTAGAGTCGTTTTATTTTCATAATCTTGGATCAGCATATAAATTGAGGATTTTACAAACACTTTATCATTAAAAAACAATTGAGCAGAAAGTTCTAAAATATTTAAAAAGTTAAGTTTCTAGATATGCGGAAATAAAATAAAATTATAATTGCTAAAACTTATATAGAAAAGAAACGTATGTTAGCCACTAAGCATTGCCCCGACATAAATCCATTCTCTAACTGATAGGCTCTGTGTAAAAAGGCCAAAAAATAAACTATGAATCCAGTGCCATGATTTGTGAGCTTTAGAATAAATATAGAACCAAGTGTTTAAAATCCTTAGATCTAAAACATGCAGGGCATTTAGGGTTAAGAATCATGATGTGTTAAAGATACTCCCCAAGCAAAATACACAAGTATATAAAACACCAAATAAACTTAGAAAGTTCGGGGGAAAGTTTGGGGTGTAGTTTGACATTTCATATCTAATTGACTATGAAAATTCATATTCTATTTGAAGATTTCAAAATCCAATTCATGTTAAACTTAACTAAATCTAAGAATAATGGATTTATGATAAAAGATACTAGATTAATAATTATTTAAATAAGTGTCATAATTTCATCACCAATCTTTCTCTTAAACAATTGAGAGTTGTAGAATCATTTTATAAAATAGGATATAAAACATCAACTTTTTAATATACAAAATAGAAAGTAATTATAAACTTAACAGTTAAAAATTCCTGTTTAAATCAAGCCACCTAATCTAATCCCTAGATGACACAAAATCTCTAAGAATGGCAATGCATTTTTATTTTATAACAAGCTTTAACAAAAAAAAAAAAACCTAAAAGTTCAACAAGAAAGAGGCTAATACTTATCATGATATGGGGTTACTAGAGATTATGATCTTTAAATGAAATACCAATTTTGAACCCACCATCAACCAATTTAAGATTGTGGAGATCTTTACCATTCTAAATAAAATTAGATAGAAATTATCGGTTTCTTACTCCATTATTTAATGATTAATTGTACCTTGTTTTGACTATGGCTTCCTCTCTGTGGTTACATTCCTAAACTAACCAATCCTTCACATCCATATATGGGAGAAGGTATTTCTTCATCTCAACAACACAAAAAATCTATATTTCCTCTTCATCATTTTGAACATTATATACTCATTAAACATTATTATAGTCATTGAACTTTTCCACCCTTTGCCTAATGGTATATTCCATAATCTCTCTTAAAATATCTTAACATGGCGAGGATTATGAAATTTTTATCTTAATATTGTCATGTTTTTCCTTGGGCCCCTTCCCAACTCATGAAATTTCCTATTGATATTTTATGTAATGCAATGCACTTGCTCATGGATCCAAAAGGGTTCCATCATATTATTTATTTATATATAAATTTCATTATATTCATAAGTGTAACTTAAAATAACTATTAAAAGTGATGGTGAATTATAATGTTTATTAATAATTAACAATAAAATGTAAATTTGACATCTACATAATTGTTATAAAATAATTTTTCAATTTTAAATTCGACATCCATTTGATTGTAATATAAAAAGTTTTTTTTTTGGAAAATTCAGTTGCATAAACATAATATATAAAGAATACAATGGAGTTAAAAAGTTATTGTGTTGATATAAAAAATATTTTATTTAACCCAATATATTGGTGTAACTAGATGAATGTCATCTATCACCAATCATCAAAAAAATAATAAAAATGATAATATAATCATTAATCAATATATAATGTAACAAATCTAAAATAAACACTTTGAAATTGATATCAATTATATTTTTTTAAAAATCAAAATTCATAAAATATCCTTACTAATTTATTTTGTATGATAACCTTGTTGAATCCATGAAATAAAATGTAAATTAATGTATTCAAGAAAATATTAATACATATATTTTATTAACATAGTTGACATTTACCTTAAGGTTATTAAATGTGTTTATATTTTGTAAATATTTTTGTTATTCAAAATATAGTTTAATATATTTAAATCTTTATTCTTCTTTTTTTAGATTTATTTTACATATATAAACATTAAAAAGAGGAATTTATTAATATATCTTTTATTCACTAAAATAATATTTTATATATAATTATAATAAAAAGGTGATTGATTAATATTCATAATTTTTTATTACAAAACACAACTCAATATAATAAAATATAACCTCCAATTAAACATAAAAAATTATAAAAAAATTAAACTATCAAATCATTTTAAATCCTAAAATTTTATCTCACTTACCATTTAACCTATACATCAAAAGGTGACCTTGTTAATCACATGTCATTTAAACCATTTTAAAATCACTGCCTTAGATCTAATGTACATAGGGTAAATCATTAGCATGTCACTACCAAAGTTGAACTCTTTCCACCATATCATTGGAGACATAAGGATTAATAATTTTACTTTAGATTATATTTAAACATTTGGCATCATCCAAAGGTTTCATTTAGTTGGATCATATCCATAATCAACATAGTATGATCAATATTTTGGATAAATAAATATAATTGTTCTTTATCTTCCAAGATCACGATTACAATTGAAAAAATACTATCAAACCAAATATTTTTTTGAAACTTGTGAAAAAATCCAACTATCTTGTTCTTATTTAGACATAGAACACTCATATCTAAAAATTGTTATAATATATCACCACACACCACATACTTGTAATGTAGATTTTGAAGACCTTACACGTTCCATGAATAAAATGAACACTATTTATTAGGCACATACTCTTCTTATTATAATTTTTGATGTAGGTTGTGAGAGCACTGCACTAGTGCCTTACGAGAAGAAAATATATGAGTAAAATTTTGAGAATCTCAAGTATTTTTTTCAAAGGTAGAGATAGAATTTCATACCAAAGGGACCGCACAAGAATAATATTGTTTAACCACCTTTTTGGATTTTTTTAGTGTGGTTATATGAGTGGGATTTTAATATGATTGAGTTTTTATGATGACATTATTAAAAACATAATTAGAATAAACATTCAAATATTTTTACTATTTGAGTCACTCATATTAGGGTTTAGAATAATCCATTTATTTTGGTTAGTCCTTTGGTCATCAAAAAAATCATAATTCTAAAGATGAAAATAAGCAAAGAGCCTTTAACAAACCAAGGAATTTTTTGTATAGTAGAAACATGTTAAACATTAACGAAACGAAATTAAAATAAAACCTTGGTAATATTTTGGAGTACGTCAAATTAATTTCAGGTAGTTCACGTGGATTAAACTCAACTTTTAAACATATTTTTAAAATGAATTATTTCCACACAATATTATTTATTGATATATAATAATTATGATCTTAACATGGCACACTGAATCTAAAACACAAGAAAGAATTCCAATTCATTTACTTATTAATATATATCCACTGTTATAAATGACCTAATCATTGATGAAATTTAAACCTGTATTACTATTATGCCAATACATATGCTTTAAATATTACACAACCCAAAAAAAAAAAACAAAAAAAACAAAAAAAAAACAAAAACAAACTACTACTATTATTTAGAAGTATTATTAAAATTGTAAATAGCCAAAAATCAACATATGGAGGACCTCCCTAAGAAGTCGGAACCCAAAAAGATAACAATAAAAAGGACAAGCAAAAGCCCACCTGGTGGGAAACATGGAATATGTCTTATCGTTTTGAATGGTATAAAATTCAAATCATTGAAGCTCATTTTACGCACTTTTTCCGCAACGAACCTTCCGTTCAACCCCACCTCCAAAATAACTCAGGAATATATCACCTCACTTCTTTCATTTCCTCAAACTTTTCTGTTCTTCTTCAGATTGTGGAGGAGAATATGAACACGACAAAGATTTCCATGAAGATTAGTGCCCGGCACGAACACTACAAGATGCTGCGACCAATTTTATATTGTATACTGTATTTTTATTTCTGGTTGTCAAAACTGCCATGGAATTTACAGATTTAAGCAAGTTTGAGAAATTTGGACGTGACTTGCTGGGTGAGGATGCAATCTCTTCATGCACTCTTCTCCAGTATCGCCATTTGTGCACAGAATCTAAGGATTTTAAAGCAAATTGTGACCTATTATTGAAGGAGGCGGCTGAAGTGGTTCCGCTAAGTAATACAGAGGCGCCAGGGAGAGACCTTGGGGGAGCTTTGCAGCAGATATAGGAGACCCTGCCAAGAAAAGGCGGCTTTGGCTGGGATCCTTCCCCACAGCGGAAGCTGCCGCTGCTGCATATGACCGTGCTGCCTTCAAAATACGGGGACCCACAGCTTTGCTCAATTTTCCACTTAATATGAATTCGTCTTTCACTGAAATAAAAAATTGAAAACTTCCCATTTTATATATTCTATAAAGTAGGTGTAGGGTTTGGAGACGACTAGTAAATATTTTATTTGGTTGTAAAGATTTTTTATGAATATCTTACAAATTAGTGCATTCTCATAGATCTTTAAATCTTTAATCTAAAAGGTAAATAGAAAACAATTAAACATCAACTATTTTATGATAAAAGTTTTTTTTAGAGTTCATGAATATATATTGATATTATTAATATAAATCATATGATTGAATTTAATAAAATTGTGAGTATATGCATTTATCTATATAATTATTATAATGTAATTTATTCTATCCTCTCTCAATAATCACATTCATATTGGTTTATAAAACATGGAAGACATGAAAGTTGTAAGAGTTCCAAATACACGTTTGTTTGAGGGAACGAGTTTTTTAATTTAATCAATCATAATGTAACCATATGATTTAAGTTAAAATGACTATGACATGTAAAAAAGGTCTTAGGAAAGAATGTCTAGACATTTTATATGCCATGGGATAGCATGCAAACTCCTCTATCACTCCCTCCCTCTTGTAGTCACTAGTTATGCCTAATTAACAATACTTTACCAAGTGCCAAAGTAGTCCATGCCTACACAATTCAAACTACTTTCCAATGTATTGATGTCTCTTTGGAGAGAATTTATTAGCAATTATGTAGGACACTTGCAGAGTTTTCGATTAAATGTTTGAAAAAACTCAGTGTCATGAAGTGTTATATCAGAAATTCAGTAGAAATATTTACAAAACTGAAACTAACATCTATACAACTAAACAAACTTATTGTGCCATTGTTAAATCCCATCTCATTGCATGAAATGTGTTTCAACTTTAATTTATTTTTAGATAATTATGTGATTTTATATATTTATGGATGGAATCTACATTATGTAGAAATCAAAGCCTTAGACTCTTTGTTATGTAGAAATCAAAGCCTTGAAATATGTGATTTTAATTAAAATTGTTTTTGTTTTCTAATTGGACCTTGTTGACATATTTATTATTCATATTGACATAAATATAATTACAATAAAAGGTGGCTAGATGGTATTCACAATTATATTAGTAAAAATACAATTCATAACTACAATGTAGAAACATCGAATAAACATGGTTATACAAAATTATTAAAAAAGTAATAGAGAAAAACATCAACACACATGTGAAATTATTGCATAGGAAATAACATTAAAATATAGTGGTGGTGGATTGTCTTTGGGGTGGACAAATAACCCAAAAAGAGGGATCTCCCAAAGGTAGATCTAGTACAACCCACCCATCTTATATGTTCTCTAGAGGATCCAATGTAACTATGATTCCAAACCAAAAGGTAGAGACATGCAAATCACCATTTTATTTCCAACCTATATAGTTAAAGGCCTTTAATATGAACCAATATAAGAATTTTTGTGTGATAGTGGGCTTCACCCCCCACCCAAATTGAGGAGGAGGATAGGAGAAGTGATTATGAGAGCAACTCTACCAATATATCAATGTCAGTGGAGGGGTAGTTTATAGTGGTGAGATCAGAGAATTTTGGGTCATACTACAAAGTGAACTTATCTAGTGATTAAGTAGCTCTTGTACATCCTAAAACTCTAGAGCTACTTTATTTTCATGAGTTTGGATCTGCATATATATTGAGGAGATTAAAAGCACTTTACCATTACCAAAACATTGAAGAGAAAATTCAAAATTATTAAAAATAGTCGAGTTTCAAGACATATAGAGGTAAAATTTAATTAAAGCTATGAAAAATTCAATAGAAAATAAACGTATGTTATCGAATCAACATTATCCCCTAAGAAATCTATTCTCTAATTAAGAGGTTCTGGGTAAAAAGGAAAAAAAAACTATGTATCTAGTGCCAATATTTTTGAGCTCAAGAATAAATATAGGATAAGTGTTTAGAATTATCTGATATAGAACATGTAGGTAATTTAGGGTTAATAATTATGATGTGTTTAAGATGATCCCTAAGTAAAAGACTCTAATATACAAGACACCAAAGAAACTTTACAATTTTGGGTTATAGCTTGGCATTCCATATCCAGTTGAGTTTGAGAACCTAAATTTTAATTAAGGATTTCAGAATCCATTGCTTGCTAAGCTTAGCCATAGCTAATGAGAAGCAACTCATAATATGATAGAGGATAACAATAGGATAATTACTCAAAGAAGTGTCATAATTCCATTGCTAATGCTTACACTAATCAATCAAAAGTTACAAATCCATTTTATGAAGTATGACATCTAACATAAACTCTTGAATATGAAAGATAGATTGTAATATTGAGCTTAGAAACTAAAAATTACTTTGTAAGGTAGGCCCCATAAGCAAATCTCTAGATGACACAAGATCTCAAATAGTGGCAATGTATTTTATAAAAAATTGTAGGGATTTATACCTGGAGTTTCAACAAGAGGGAGGTTGGTACTTGTCTTGATATGGGAATATTATATATTATGATCTTTGGATGAAATACCAATTCTTAACCCATCACCAACCAATTTGAGGTGAGGCTTGACATATTCAAAAGTTATCTTAATGTTTATTTTCCACAAATGACCACTGAATTTGATTAGTATAGAAGTAATCAAAAGAATGTGAAATATTATGTTTTTATACTAAATTTTCCATAGGGAGAACCTATAAAAATGTAAATTGTTAGCAAGATTTTTTAAGCCTAATTTCCTTCAATAACCCTCATTATCCACTAGACATAGAGAGTGATGTTTTATTTGTATATATCAACAATGCACATGCATCCCTTGTCATGAGGAAGGGAAAAAATATCCCAAATAATTCCTTAAAATATTATATTATTCTTAGAATTAACCCAAATAAATTATCTGATAAATTTAGATAACATATCATATGAGGCTTTTGAGGTATCCCAATAGGACAAGTAGTAGGCAAGAGTGGTTAAATCAATTTTTTTAGAAAGATGAAATTTTATTGCTAAGGAACAGGATTGATGATCTAGTAATTAATTATTTTCTCAAAATTTTCAGCCACATATTAACTTGATTTATTCATAGAGCTATGAAAAGAAAATGGATTGCCTAAGAAATTGATTTTTTATGCTCTTCTAATTTTTTTACTTTCAGATATTTATCACCAATATAACAAGGGAATGTGTGTGTGTGTGTGTGTGTGTGTGTGTGTGTGTGTGTGTGTGTGTGTGTGTGTGTGTGTGTGTGTGTGTGTGTGCGTGCGTGCGTGCGTGCGTGCGCACACGCACACACACACACATACACATACATATACATATATAATGATTCCCTTATTGTATTGGTGATAAATATTTTAAAGTAAATAAATTAGAAGATCACACACACACACACACACACACACACACACACACACACACATCTTTTGCATATGATGGCCAAATATGACTAGTTTATGGGAATTAAAATATCATAGCAAGATATGATGAACCCCTCCTTGTTTATACTCATTCAAAAGCTATCTAAGTCTAGTTTACAAAAGGTAACTTTGACAAAACAATATGACAACTTACTCAAGATATGGTAAAAATGGTCATGGTAGGTGCAAAGTGTTCTCATTTTCACATTTAATTCAAATAACCCCTCTACAAAAAGAAGGTTTTATTTTTTTAGCACTTTTGAGCGTTCAACCCTTGACCTCCCTTTTATAAAATGAAAAACAAAATATAATTAACCAATATTTCATTGAATCAATTTGAAATAATAAAATCCAACAAAAGCTAATTCATCTTAGTTTTTGGGATGAAAATTAAAAGAATACTAATATAGTATAACTTTTACCAAATATTTAATCTCAGGCAATTTTATATTTTCCTTTGTTTTGACCCACACTAACATAGTAACCATAGATATTAGGGTTTGAACATGAAAAGCAAAATAATACTAATATAGTAAAACTGTTACCAAATATTTACTCTCAGGTAATTTTATCTTTTCCTTTGTTGGGACCCATGCTAACATAGTAACCAAAAATATTAGGGTTTAAACACAAGGCATTATAGTGGGATTATTTATTTATTTATTTTATAGATTCAACTCTCTTTACGTGGCCATATTGAATAATAATCTGCCTCTCAAGATTATAAAGGAAACACGACATTTGCTCAGTGAACCAGTGCCTAGTATAAGTGCTTTTCCCTCCAAAGATTCAAAATAAATAACTGTTAATGCAATTAAATTTAATTTAAACTTTCATTTTGATTACCATATTACTAGAAAAACAACTCTTATTGATCAAAATATATTTTATTATTATTTACAATGATCATACGTAATGAGGGGCACACTAATCAATCATTTCTTGGCTGCAGGGTCATAATCTTAAAGACCTGCCCAATAATGGCATGGCACTACATACGCCTTGGAAACCAAATGGTTCATATAACATTCATGTTTGAAAAAATACTTTGGGGTCATAGACGCGAGCCACAAACAAAAAACTAGAATATAAAATTCATGGAAACTGGTTACCAGATGCGAGTAAAACAAGTTTAGTGAACATTTTTGGCATCTATAGTGTCAATCCCTTTATCAAGTTCTATGTGATCCTGAACAAGACCGTAGTATAATTCATTAGCATTAGGTTTTTCTAGGGTAGCAACAATAACAACTCAATTAATGAGAATCTCATGCTTGAATTCCCAAGCTCTGATACCACTGTTGGCCCACTATCAATGGAGGAAATTATAAAATTACATCTTGGAATAGAACATTTGACAAAAATTTGATAAAGTATTATTTTTGGATGAATTTACAAAGAGAGGGGAAAAGATTCACGTATGGTTACGGGATATAACTGACATTCCCATGAACCAAAAAATTATTACAAACAAAAAATAATATTAAAGAACTTTGGATCATAAAATAATCCAACAAAAATTTATTTTTAAGGCAAGTAACCTAATCCAATCCCTAAATGGCACAAGATCTCTAATAGTGGCAATGTATTTTATAAAAAGATAAAAAGATATAATACCTAAAGGTTCAACAAGAAAGATGCCAATACTTATCATGATATGGGACTATTAAATATTATGATCTTTGAATGAAACACTATTTTTGAACCCACCACCAACCAATTTGAGATTGTGGAGACTCTTACCATTTTATATAAAAATAGATAGAAATTATTGATTTCTTACTTGATTATTTGATGATTAATTATACCTAGTTTTGATCATGGTTTCCCCTATGTGGTTACATTCCTAAGTTAACCAATCCTTCACATCCATATATGGGAGAAGGTATTTCTTCATCTCATCAACACAAAAAATCTATATTTCCTCTTGATCATTCTAAACATTATATACTCATTGAACATTATTATAGACATTGAACTTTTCTACCCATTGCCTGATGGTATATTCCATAATCTCTCTTAAAGTATCTTAACATGGCGAGCATTATGAAATTTTAATTTTAATATAGTCATGTTTTTCCTTGGGCCCATTCTCAACTCATGAAATTGCGTATTGATTTTTTGTCAAATGTAATGCACTTATCCATGGATCCAAAAGGGTTCCATCATATATTATATATACATAATATTATATAAATTTCATTAAATTTATAAGTGTAACTTACAATGGCCATTAGAGGTGTTGGATAATTGTAATGTCTATTAATTATTAAGAATAAAACATAAATTTAATATTTACGTGATTTTCATAAGGTAGTATTTCAACCTTAAACTTGACATTCATTTGATTGTAATATGGAAGGGTTTTTTGTTTTGAGAATTTAGTTGCATAAACATAATATATTAAAAATATGGAGTTCAAAAGTTATTGTGTTGATATAGAAAGGATTTTGTTTAACCTAATATATTGGAGTAACTAGATGAATGCCATCTATCACCAATCATTGAAAAAAAATAAAAAAATGATAAGATAGTCATTAATCAATATATAATATAACAAATATAAAATAAGTTCTTTAAGATTGATATCATTTTTTTTTTTAAATTTAAAATTCATAAGATATCCTTACTAATTTATTTTTTTATGATAACCTTGTTGAATACAAGAGATAGAATGGAAATTAATATATTAAAATATTAATACATATGTTTTCCCAGCATAAATGACATTTACCTTAAGGTTATTGAATGTGATTTATATTTTGTAAATGTTTTTGTTATTAAAATGTAGTTTAATATATTTTAATATTTATTTCTTTTTTCTTAGATCCATTTTAGAAGGAAAAATTTACTTTAAAAAGCAACTTATTAATATATCCATTATTTACTAAAATAGTATTATATATATATAGTTATAGTTATAAAAAAATATGATTAGTTAATATTTATAATTTTTTATCTATGTTGATACAAAACACAACTCAATATAATAAAACACAATCCCCAATTAAACATTTAGAAAAAAATTAAAGTACCAAATCATTTTAGGTTATAAAAACCAAAATTGTTTCACATTATACCACTTGCCATTTAACCTATACATCAGGAGGTGACCTTTTTTTATCACATGCCATTTCAACCATTTTAAAAACACTACCTTAGATCTAATGTGCATATGGTAAATCATTAGCATGTCACTACCAAATTTTCACTCTTTCTACCATATCATTGGAGACATAAGGAATGAAATTTTTACTATAGATTATTTTTAAACAATTGGCATCATGCAAAGGTTTTATTTAGTTGGGTCACATTCATGATCAATATAGTATGATCAACATTTTGGATAAATAAATGTAATTAATCCCTATCATCCAAGATCATGATTATGAATTAAAAAATACTATCAAACCAAATAACCTTATTGAAATTTGTGAGAAAAATTAAACTATCTTAATCTCTTTTAGATATAGGACATCCATATCTAAAAATTGTTATCAAATATCACACACCACATATTTGTAACATAGTTGTTAAGACCTTGCATGCTCTATAAATAAAATACACAATTTATTAGGATCAAAGGAGATAATCTCATAATCAAATCCTTGAATTCCATTATATTTATTCTACAAAAATTGTAGTTATTTCTTGTAAAAAAATTCCTAAACTAAAATGATCACTATTTATTAGGCACATATTCTCCTTCCTATAATTGTCGATATAGGTTGTGAAAGCACCACACTGATGCCTTGCGAGAAGAAAACATATAAGCAAAATTTTAAGAATATTAAGTAATTTTTTGAGAAGTAGAGAGCTAATTTCATATGAAAGGGACCGTGGTAGAATAACATTGTTTAAACACCTTTTCAAAGTTCTTCAGTGTGGTTATATGAGTGGGATCCCAATAGGATTGAGTTTCCGTGATGACATTATTAAAAACTTAATTAAAATGAACACCCAAATATTCTTACTATTTCAGTCACTCGTATTAGGGTTTGAAACAATCCATTTATTTTGCCCAGACCTTTGGCCTGAAAAAATCATAATTCTAAAAGGAAAAATAAGCAAAGAGCCTCTAACAAGCCAAGGAACCTTCTGTAGAGTAGTAGAAACATGTTAAACAACAACAAAGTGGCATTAAAATAAAACCTTTGACATATTTTGGGGTACGTCAAATTAATCTCAGGGACTTCATGTGGATTAAACTCAACTTTTAAACATATTTTTAGAGTGAATTCTTCTCACACAACAATTCATCAAAACAAATTGTTTGAATTATTTGAAAGTATTATTTTTTGATATAAGATAATTATGATCTTAGAAGGCCATATTGTATCTCGGTACGAGAAGGGGTGCCAATTTCTATACTTATACTATACAAATCCATCGATATATATCCACTATTGTAAGTCACCTAAGCACTGATGAAATTTAAACTTAAATCACCACTACCAATATACTTACTTTAAGTATTACACCACAATCCAAAAAAACATCATTAAAAAGTATTGTTAAAATTATAAATTAAAAAAAAAAAAAAAAACAACAAACAAACCAACCAACCAAAAAAAACGAACATATGGAGAATTTAAAATCATAACCTCCAAAATAGTTTGGATCAAAGTTTTGAAACATTAATTTTTTTTAAAGAAATGTGATTAACCTCTGTAAAAAAATGGCAACCCAAAAAAATAAGCGAACAAACGAACAATTTAAAATCATTACCTCTAAAATAGTTTAGAACAAACTTTTAAAACGTTAAATTCTTTAAAAAGATGTCATTAAATACGCAAAATACCTCCCTAAGAAGTCGGAACCCAAAAAGATAACAATAAAAAAGACAAGCAAAATCCCACCTGGTGGGAAACATGGAATCCGTCGTGTCGTTTTGAATAGTATAAAATTCAAATCATTGAAGCTCATTTTCGGCCATTTTTCCTAAACGAAGCTTCCGTTCAACCCCACCTCAAAAACTTTCTTGTAATCTTCTTCAAATTGTGGACGAGAATATTAACACGACAAAGATTTCCATAAAGATTTGTGCCACATTCCGGAGAATACCGTACACTATAAGATGCCACAACCCATCTTATATTGTATACTGTCATTTTATTTCTGGTGATTGCAGCACCGTTAACATAGTTTTTCCTTTTTTCAGTCGTCCTCTAAAGTCTAGAAAAAGCTTCGCCGAATCTTATAAGCTGCCGCAATCCATGCTATACTGTTATTTTATTTCTTCTGGTCCTTACTCTCATGGAAATTACAGATTTAAGCGTGTTTGAGAAATTTGGACGTGATTTGTTGCACTCTCCTTCCATTTCGGGGCAGAATCCAAGAATTTTAAAGCAAATTGTGACTTATTATTGGAGGCGGCGTCTGAGGTCGTTGCAGCGGAGATACCATTTTACTGGGCACCTTCCCCACAGCGGAATCTGCCGCTGCTGCATAGGACTGTGCTGCCTTCAAAATACAACGTGAAGTCCTCTTCCACTGAAATAAAAAATTGAAGATTTACGAAATAATTTATTATTGCATTCTCAAATAAACATTTAATTATCAACTATTTTACGATCAATGTTTTTTTCTAAGAGCTGAGGAATATATAGTAATATTATTAGTATATATCATATGATTCAATTTAATAAAATTGTGAGTAAAATTAAGTTAAAGTAATTTCATTCTGTACTATTAAGTTTTTTTAAGAGTTCATGAATATATATTAATATAAATAATATGATTCAATTTAATAAAATAGTGAGTATATGCATTTATTTACATAGTTTTTATATTTGAAAAATGTAATTTGTTTGATCTTTTCTGTAAATAATTAAATGCATATTGGTCTTATAAAACATAGAAGATATAAATAATTTAACTTTAACATTATTTGAAAAAAATGTAAAACATATATCGAAACCCCCATTGCCCCACTTAAAAAGAAAGGGTAATGTAAGAAGTGTATTTTGAAGCTTGTGTTCTTGAGAAACGGAATCATCTACATTTTGTAACTATCTTCTCTTTCTATCTCTTAAGTTAATTGTGAATAAATTAGATGGCAATTTCTCTATTTTATTTGTCAATTTTACTCAAAAACACGTTCATCTTTTCTTTATACTTTAAATAATAAGCAATTTTATATTTCAATCTGTATTATTTGTAGGTACTTTGTCATTTTATACCAAAGTTTTGTAGGTTAGATTATCTTTATCACTAATATATAGTAAAGTTGTTATCATATAAGTGCAAGGATAATAAATAAAAATATTTTCATAATTTTTTTTAGTACCATTTATAAGAAATCTTACATTTCTATCTTACATTTCTAATATCTAGCTGCGGGGAATAAGGCCCCACGTCGTTTTATTCCTGGCAGTGAGGAATAAAGATTTTTACATTCACAGCTTATTCGTCGAATGCTTTGCAACTATCGCCATAAAAGAGGAGCAACAAATATACGCCTCAGCATAGGTCTGCAACTCAGAAGAAACACCGACCCAATCAACGTTGACAAACTTACCGGGAAAGAGGGATGTGATCCAATTAACAATCTCCCCCGTCGTCACAAAACACGTCCTTCACCGTCGCAGTCGACAGCTGAGTATCGACATTAGTCCCAATGTAAGTCCCAAGCCATCCAGCAACCAGCAGCAGGAACCATGGGTATGGCATCCCAAGCTTGCTCTTCTTCTTCTTCACAGCAAACGCCGCTTGCGGGATCTGATTAACATAATACAGCAATCTCACCCGCCTTCAAACCACACTCATCAGAAATGATGCCCTCGTACAACTTCAGAGGGATCTCCGCACGCCTGCTCGCAATCTCCTCGCTCGCCATCGCAAACCCCATTCAGATTCTCATCGTATGATTCACACACTCTTTTCAGAAAATAGGGACCCGATCCGACGGCCATCGCCAATCGGATCCTACGGCGGTGGGTTAGGCCCCCGAGTCAATGTCCTCTGGTTACCCGCACTCTGGGTATACGTGAGATTTGATCATTTTTTCATGTCCGGCCACGGTCACATGAAACTCCCACAACCGACAAATACATGTGGAATATTAATTATTTTGTGTCTCCCGTCATATTTAGTACTATACAAAGTACCATTACAAAACATTTTTGACATGGGCTGCATAGCGGTTAGTTCATGCATTTGAATTTAGAGTTGTTTGCCCTTGAGTTTGTATGTTTTAATAATTTAAATTTGAAAATACAACTTTAATATTGTAAAATTTGTTGTTCTAAATTAAATTTGACTAATAATAGATTTTTTGGAGAGGACTTATCAACTTAATATTTAGTGAAATTAAAATTGAAATAGTAATAGTCATTAGATTTGATAGAACCCAAATGAGCTTAAACCTACATAGAAAATTAACCTTCCTCTTGTTTTCATACATTCCCAAAGGTATTCAAAAAAAGGATCGGTACTATATACCTTGGTTTGGCAAAGACTAATAATAACATTGACAGGGAATGCCACTATCGATAATTGACATAATGGCAAGATTATAACTTCATATCTTAAACAATTATCTAACATGTATAAAAGCATGCCCTGGACTCTAAATATCTCTGTAAGACATTGATACATATATGTAATTAGATATAAATTTGTGCATGTCCTATTTTATACCCAATATTATGCCCATTAAATGTGTCACAATAGCACTTAGAGGGGAATGCAATAATTGTGGTAATGTCGAAAAAAGGTAAACTTGGCAATGGCAGTGGTGAGCAATCATGGCTTCTGACCACCTTTATATAAGTAATAGTTATTTTTATTTTTGTTCATGCCATAGGAGAAAATTGTGTGGCATTATTTTGGGGATACAAATATACTAGAAACTATATTTAAAATAAGAAGTTCTTAATTTGAAGGCATTATTTTAAGACCAAACAATAGATAATGGAGACATATGATAGGTAGCTAGGCAATAGTTGTTTTACGGTGCCTTTGGAACATAATAAAAGTCATATAGTTTATTTTAACATATGTGGATGGTGATTCATGAATCGATGTTGGAGGTTTTATCCACTATTAGCCAAACTTCATTTAATTTACCGCATCTATCTTCCATCTGACTACCCACAAACTTGGTACATGTGAAACTTTCTACACGATAACTTTGGTGCCAAACCATTTCCACATGTATAAAGTCTCAGTGGTCCAATCAAGATCATTCTACATTCATTGTTTGTTGCATTTGACTGTTGGTAGAAAATCATGGAGTCATACATAGGACCTAATCATCCAACCAACATTTATTACATTTTAGACCATTAGATGACAATCAGATGGTTAGTTTTTTAACTAGTGGCTGACAGGAGGGTGACCTCTTGTGGACTATGACAAACCAAAAATCAACATATTTAACATGTTTCCACTAGTTTATTACCATGTCTGTTCCTTGTAGATTGGAAGGTGCACTTGGCTATAATTTCCACATGTTTTTCTTAAATTTTAGGAGACACATGTTAAACTATATGCAAAACATTATAATTATTATTATAATATGTATTACAAGTTCTTTGAATCACTGATTAAAAATCAGTTAATTGAAAACTAATTCTTATAGACCTATCTTAGGAAGGATCAATAACTAGTGTAATGACTAATCTTGTCACATCTCGATTCTTCACTAAGCAAACTTACTTAGTTATCCATGAATATTTATAGTTGGTGATTTGATTTGATTACTATTTAACTAAGATGTAAGTTATATGCTATTATAGGACAAATGTATGTTGATTTAATTTCACGATTACATCACTATGAGTTACCTATATTATATATTCTTTATAATGTGATTATGTCAATTTATTATCTTAGTAGTATTTTATGAGGCATGCAACGATGTTATAGACTAATTACTCATTTTTTGTGAATTTGACACAAGAGAGATTCATCCCTCAAAGCATGACAAAGGAAGAGCATCATCATAGAGATGACTTAGATAGAGGTGTTGGGAAATGATAGAGTAATGGTTAGAACCTTGCACACACCATGTTAATAGTACATATTAAATATATAGTTTGAATGGTTAGCGTTAGTGAATTTTTTATGATTATTTGCATTTAGATAATTGTTTATACATACTAGTTGTGTGTTAGCATAGTTTAATGCTCATGTGGAATTAATCGCATGTGATTGCATTGTGGTATTATGTGTTATGTCATGTTATTATATTCATGATCATTCATGTTTTTGTGATAACATTTGTAGGTTATCTTTTTGATACTTCAAGAATGCAAATGATTATTGAAAAGACATAGATAGTTTATGTAATATGATTTACCATTTTGAATAAAAGAATATTATTGACCTTATGTTAGTCATATTGCTAAGTAGCTCATTATGATTATTATTGATTATCTATTATTAATTCATATTATTAATAGGTAATTAGAAAATTAAAATGATAGGAAAATCAAGTAAAACAATTATATTATAATTAGAAAGAAAACAAAGTGATAAATTAAGATAAAACATAAAAAGAGAAAAACTCTAAAAAAAAGGGTAAGATTTAAAGAAAAACTCATGGGAAAAAAAAAGAGATTCATGCCAAGAAAAGGAAGATTCAAACCTCTTGTTTTGACTTGATGGCCTTTTAACTTTATTAAAACAAAATATTGCAGTGTGTCCCATGTTATGATAATTATAACAAACAACCTAATTCATACCTATTGAATGA
Organism: Torreya grandis; assembly: GCA_037957365.1. Lineage (NCBI taxonomy): Eukaryota > Viridiplantae > Streptophyta > Pinopsida > Cupressales > Taxaceae > Torreya > Torreya grandis. Next base: position 5,029,589 of record JARHVA010000429.1, read on the forward strand.
TGATTCCTTTTATAATCCCATGCATATTATTTTTTAGAGGGTATTCTACACTCTCTTTTTCTATGACCAAACTGATTACATACAAAAAAATAACCACTGAATGAATTAACATACCCCATAGCATTGGGCTATTTGATTGGTCTTTTCATGTTGACTTTCTTGTCTTCATTAGCTTTCTCCATGACGTGAGATTCATCCTTTTGATCTTCTTTGAAACCAAGACCTTTCTTATCACTTATAGAATTCTGACTACTCAAGATATTATCTAGAGCATTAGTACTCTTTTCAAACTTCATAAATCTCTTCAACTTGCTAGATGATTGATCCAACTAATCTTTCAAGGATTCCATTATAGTTCTATACTTGGTGCAGTCTTCCTCTTTAACTTTTAAGCTAGTAGTGACTATCTCTATTTGTGTTTTAGTCTTATTGATGATCTCATCATACTCTTTGGATGTGTTACTCAGTTTCTCCTCAAACAAACTAATATTCTCTTCAAAGTCCTTATCTAATGACTTCAATTTATGATTATTCCTTCTTTGGAAATTAAAATCCTATAGAACACTCACTAGTTTTACATCAAGGTTCACTTTAGCCTCTTCTTCATCTGATTCTTCATCATCCATAAGCCACTTCCCATTTTAGAAACCCTCATTGTCTATTTTTATAACTAGTCTATGTTTTCTAGACCATATCTTTTGATCTAGATAGAATTTGCTCATGATGTAAAAATAAAAGATGAATAGGACTCCATGGTTAATTTAATGAACCTAATTTTAAGATATATAATTATGTACAATAAAAAATATTAAGGTTCAAATTGACTGTGTGTTCATGCTTATTCTGTAAGTGACTCAAGAAGAGTAATTGAGCTTATGTAGAATCTATTTTGATGTTTCATGGTAAATTAGCTATTAAACAGTGTTGTAGACTATATGAGAATGGTTTACGTGAATTTTAAAGGTTTGAACATTTGTATGTAGTATGAACAATGGTTTAAAATGTGAATATGTGTTCGTGCATAATGACTGTGTGTGTAAAATGTTGTTTAAGCAAATTGTGCTTAAACAGAAGGGTTCTATGTTGGTTATTGTAATTTAAGGGGGACCTATAGATAATATGGAATAGGTTCATGATTTTTATAGTGGTTGTGTGTTCTTGTTTTTTTTGATTAAGTTTTAAAGGAGTGAATTGGTTCACATGAGACCTATAAAGGCTACAAGGGCCTTATTAAAAGGTGTAGTTCCTTAAGGGTGACCCATAGATGTTATGGATGACCTATGAAAATTATATTGAGCTGTGTCTTTGTATGATAGATTAATTAAGGGTTAAGGCATGTATAATGGCAAACCAAAATAATAATGAACATGATTTCTCTATAAATAGTGGAACCAAAGATAATGGTTTCTAGACTTGTTGTGAGAGAAGTGTGAGAGATTTGAGAGAGGATTATGTGTGTGAATTATGGAGTGAAGAAGGGGTAGAGTGACGTAAGGATGATTTGACGATTATAATATATTGAGGAGTATTTGTATGACCTGTAGGTCATAATTCTATTGGAAGAATAGTGCTCTTACAGTTTGAGTGTGAGTGAAGGTGATAAGTGATAAGCATAGGTCCATCATGGGGTGTTGAAGACATCATTTCATAGGTGTTATTTTGGTGGCTCAACATCTAAGGTGATTGCAACCTCCTTACAAGGACTACTAAAACTCTATTTATTATTGTAGCTTAGTTAGACAGGTGTTAAAGCACATTGTGGGATTCTAGTATCACTAAAAAGGGATTGTAGTTCCTTAGTCAGTTGAAGTTGGTATAGATTAGATCCTGTTATTATAATATAGTAGTATAGTTTTAGGTTCTAGTGGGTTTTCTCCACTAAGAGGGTTTCCTATACATGTCATGTGTTATGTGATTGATCTTGCATTGTCTCTCTTGCTCATTGCTATAAATGATGTGGATGCTTCATGAATGTTTGTGGTAAATGATTAAGTGTTTGTAAAGATAAGAATTGAATTGGATTATTTGGGCTCACTAATTCACCCCCCTTTCAATGATTATACCTCTAAAAAATGGGGTCAGAGTAGGTCCTTTAGTAAAGACTTAATAGCTTGAAGGTGATTTAAGGTATAATATGGGTACTCATCAATGAGATTTCTCTACTAATCAAACACCAATGTTTGATAGATCGAATAATGCCTTTTGGAGTACAAGGATGAGGACATACATTATATCCCTAGGGTTTTATGTATGGAAATATGTTCTGAATGGTTATGTTTCTCTTATTACTCCTCTATCTAGTGCTATAGATAAGAAGTTGTTTTAGAATAATTCCAAGGCAATGAATGTTATCAATTATGGTCTTTCAAATATTAAATACACCAAGGTAATCCATTGTAAATATGATAAAGAGATATGGGATAAAATGTAAATCATTTTTTAAGGAGATTCAAAGGTCAATCTTGATAAGTTGTAGACTCATATAAGGCAATTTGAAAGTCTCAAGTTGAAGGAAGAATATTTTTTGGCATCCTTTCTATAGAGATTTGATGAGACTTTGAACATCATCATAGGTGTTGGAGAGAATCTTGAAGAGGCTAATATTTACCAAAATTTATTAAGGTCTCTATCTCTCAAGTTTGATCCAAAATTATCTGCTATAAAAGAGAGTCATGATTTTACTCAGTTAAAGATCAATCAATTGCATGAAACCCTTACTACATACGAGATGAGAGTAAATGATGATATACCTTTATAAAAGGAATCTAAATTCAAGATAGAGATGAAGCCTACAAATAATTTCCAAGGTAATAAATCTAAAGAGGATGACATATCTGATATTGATGAGGATGAACTAATTACTTTAACTACTAGGAAATTGAACATAGGCTCGGGGAAGTATAACGGTCAACTACGCTTCAAATGTTTCAATTGTGGAGAGATAGGACATTTTGCTTAGAATTTCCCTCATAAGAATGAGAATAATAATGATGAAAAACATGGTGAAGGCCAGAATGAAGAAAATAAGACATATAAGAAGAAAGTATTCAGAAAGCATAACAACAAGAAGATGTCTTTTAAGAATAAGAAGAGTCTCTAAACTAAAGAAGATTAAAGCTCATCAGATGAGAGTAATGATAGTGAATCATAATATAATTGTAGAGTAAATTTTTACTCTACGTTGCATTCAAATTTTCAGCTGAGCACTGTAGTTTTAGTTCCCGTATACCTTGGTCATAGTGGCAGAGTTGGAGTAGAGTGCAGGTTCATTTTCTGTCCAAGTATCGAAGTGCAGCGGAGGCTACCAAGTGTCACTATCCTAGCGCAGGTTTCTCTTTCACCTGTTTTGTCTCTTTCATTTCATTTTGCCTAAATATTGAACTCGAGTGGAAGCTGCCAAATGCCACTTTTTGAAACACAGAGCCAGCCAACGGGCGTTGTCCAAGGCACTTTTCATAACTTCAAGGGGGCCACAGAGTGTGCCACGTATCAAATAGCAGCTAAGCAAAAGCTTCCATGTGTCAGCATCTGTGTGTCATATCATCACCCACATTTCATTCTTTTTCGACAAAAGTCTTCAACAAGCTAAGTAGAAAGTGTGGCAAAAAATGCTAGGTGGAAGTCGCAAAAGACATTGGACTACCTTTTCAGAGGAAAGTGGAAGTCAACACATGTCAACATTTGGGGGACAGTCGGTTCAATGCCTGGGTTTAATGCTTTGGTTCAACACCTTGGTTAAAGTGTAAATGACACGTAGTGTTGAACCATTGAACCATTGAACCATTTTGGTTCATTAGGCAGTTCAAGGGAGTGTCCCAATAAGGCCAAAGGGGTCAAGTACCTATCTGAGGGGCATTGTTTCAATTTTGTTTAAGTGTCAAGGAGCAACAGAGACTACCAAGTGTCACCTTCTGAGCCCTCTCTACTCTATTCCCAAGTGAAGCAAAAGCTGCCACATATCCTTAGCTAAAGTAGTGGAAGACGCCACATATCTTCCCAAGAATAGCGGAGGCCGCCACATGTCAAATTTTGAGAGATCATCTTCAAGTTTCATTGAATAAAGATTATGGTGGGTCACAGGTGTTATTTCAAAGGTCTGAGGGAGATGCCAAGTGTCACCATCTGTAAGAGTCTAATATGTGCCCCAAATGATTCTACAACATAGCTATAGGGAAAGAGAAAAGTGTCGCGTGTCTTTGATAAATTAGGTGAAAGTCGCCAAGTGTCATCCTCGAGTTTTGCTTAAGAAATAAGAAGATCTTCAGGGAATAGACTAAGTGTTCTTTCCCATTTCAATAGAATAGAGGGTCCTACACGAGTACTTTTAGCTGAGTTATAGTTCAGTATTGGGCCGTAAATTTGGGAATGTGCAATCAATCTAGAGGGAAACTCAGTGGGAGTTAATTTGAGTAGATGGAATAGTTCACTGGGTAGATTTTTGGGGCTGGCAAACATTGAAAGCATCGTCTATTTGTCCCCTGTGAGTTAAGGGTGGAGTAGAATTACACGGGAAAAAATGGTGGTGCGATGAGACATTCGAGGCTATAAAAGAAGAAGAATTGTAAGGAGGAAAAGAGGGAGGGGGACTTTCTATAGTTTTTAGACTTTCTAGAGTTTTGACTAAGTAGTATAATTTGGTTTTGTCTCATTTTCTTGAATTGTAAAGTTAATGTAACTGTGCATGTTTCTGTGCCTTTTATGTGGCTGAATGAATTAAGAATTTTGAACTCTATGCCTTTGTTGATATTATCTATGTCATTTGCTAAAGTTGTCTATACTGTAGATTTTCTAGAGTTGTGATTAGAAATGTCATTTGATTTTGTCTCATTTTCTTGAGTTGGAAGGTTTACATAACTGTATGTGATTCTATGCCTCTTATGTGATTTGAAGATTCTTATAAGAAGATTGAACACTATGCCTTTGTTGAAATTTCTGTATCTCAGTGAAAGAAGCCTCTATTATGAGCCTTGATTTAAATTGTTTCAATCTTTTACATTGATCATGCAGTTGTCTACTCTTAACTATGAATGAATCCTACATATAGTCACACTGTGCTCAGGTTAGGATTAGGATTACTCTCAGGTGCATCGCCATAGTTAGGTTTCATTTCCTGCATTTGCATTTCTATTTAAATTCCTATCCATTTTCCCCCAACACTTGATACAAAAAGAAGAGACCAGCTTCTCTAAAATCTGGAGGTTGTTTCAAGTCGCAATATCCCACAACTTGAAACTTCCCATTACTGTTGATTAGAATCAAGCGTAATTTTAAGCATCAATAGTTTTTGGCACACCTAGTGGGACCAGTCTTGAAGTTTCTTTCAAGACCGCATCAACCAAAGAGCTACGAGGAGTCAGAGCTATGGACAAGTCACTAGATCATAATCTACTACAAATTTAGGTATTCTTTTGCCACCTCTGGTAACAAGTCCAAGGATAAGAGCAATCTAGTTTGCACCAATACTATATATGGGATCCCCTGCACCCCCAAAAAATTATGCATGTTGGAACACTGGTAGTCCCTTAATCCTCCCAACACCACCAGCCATTTGGGATCCTATCCCAGTAAATGCTCTAAAAGCTCTGCCCAAATTTAGTGGGCAAGGCTCAAAAATGCCTGCAAAACATCTTCAAGATGTATTAGATGTCTGTGCCATACATGTTGTCACACAGAAAAATATGGCCATAAGATTATTAGCAGCTTCATTCAAAGGGAAGGCTTTAGAATGCTATCAATCTTTGGCCCCAAATACCATCTCTACATGGGACCAACTTGGAGATCTATTCTTTGAAAGATTTGTAGAGAAGGGTGATAAGTCTTCTTTGTTACAACAGTTAATCACCATTCAAAGGGGACCACAGGAGGACATGACTGACTTCAACACAAGATTCCAGAAACCTTGGGACAAAATCCCTACTACAACCAAACCACCACTAGGTATGGCCATAGTATTCTATCTCAAGGCTTAAAATTTAGATATATCTGTTATGATTCAGTCACTGGGAGGACACACTTTGCCAACAGCTTATGACTATGCGGTCAGAGCTGAGAATCATTTAATAGATGCTAGAAAGTTACCTCCAAGGCCTCCCATGCCTATGTTCCCAGAAATTTCCTTGCCCTTACCTCAATAAATTCCTAAAGCTGTAAGCCCACCTGTGTCTATGTACACTTACCCTCAATCATCCATGAAAGAACCTATCCCTACTCAGTCATCTGAGATGGATGATATCAAGAATATCTTGAGGACATTTTTTAATGAGCTGATTAATATAAAGAGGTAGCAAAATACTTTCCCTAAGCACCCTTATCAATGATATCAAGGAAACAAGTTTTCATCCCAACCAAACCAATATCAAGGTCTTCCAAAACAAACAAACCATTAGCTAGCCAATCAATTAGTCGCAGTTCCCACACCCTCACAGACCATTCCCCCAAACTCAAATAAGGAGATGGTTCCAGGTCAGAATAACTATGTGGATGATACTAATGCTTGGTGTTTCCCTTGCAATGATGCTCATACACCTAGTGATTACCTTAGGGGTAATATACAACAAAGGGTGGGTGAGCAGAGAAGAATGGATGGCTAGTTTGCCAGTACCAGTAACAATCAAGCCTACCAGTCTCCCGATATGTAGAATTTAGTTCTAGTGGCTTAGATGCAAGGAATGTCCTTTCAAGAAGAAGAAGAAATAGCCCCATAACATGCTTTATTCTCATGGGTTGAGGATGAATAAGAAGTTTTCTTGAACGAAGCATCTACCTCCCAAAGGCCAATGATGTAATCTGATTATTACACTAGATCAAAGAGGAGAATGGCGGAGCATCCCAAGATTGTAAGCGGTCAAGTCAAGAATAATCCTCCATCTCAAGGGCAAAGGAATTCTACTGTTAGACAAGAGGTGCCTCAGTTGGTACAAGATCAAGGGATTCCTACCTAGATTCAAGAAAAAATGAGGTATCCTTATTACCAAAAAACTCAGTCTTTCGGACCAATCAATGTAGTGGATCAATTAAAAAGGACTCCAGTACAAGTGTCAATATGGGATATTTTGGCTATTCATAAACAAAAGATACTGCTACAAGAAGCTCTGCAAGGGCAAGCAGTGCCCAAAGGTGCTATTACCAAAGAAGGACATGTTGGGAAAGAAAGGCTCAAAGATACAGTTCCTCATCAGACAACAACTTTTGTGAATGATGCAGCACAAGTATGTAAATCCAAGCCAGAGTCTTTCTATTTGACTTTGATAGTTGGAAAGAAACTCTTGCATAATGCATTGATAGATTCAGGAGCTAGTACAACTATGATGCCCAAGCAAATAGCTGATGCTTTGAAAATAAAATATGAACCCCTTGCAAAAGGAGTTATGCAGCTAGATGGAAAAATAGTGCAAACCATAGGGAGGATTAAACAACTCCCCTTGCAGTTATACACATGTCCCAACATAATTATCAACCAAGATATAGTTGTCATAGATATACCTCCTATTTTTGGTTTATGTTTATCTAGAGACTTTACAGCAAAAATAGGAGGGTATATGTCTCTTGACTGGTCTCACCTCAACCTGAGAACCAGATATGGTTTGAAGATGAAAATTCTATTTGAACCACTGTCCAAAGACCATATCACCAACGAACCAACAACAAGGTTAGAAGTAGATCATGCCATGTTAAATAAAGAAGAAAGGATTTTTGTTGAAGAGCTAGGTGACTGGACCGAGCATGATCAAGAAGAAAAAAATAGCGAGTTGTTGGCTATGATGCGTAACAACCCATATGGGAACTATGACTCTACCGGTCTGGGCATGTATGTCATTTTTGATGCAAATTAGGCAATTCCAAATTTTATAAGGAAAGAGGCACCTACTGCTCAAGATTCAGAGGTCTGGACTTTGAATTTTGATGGGGCTAGAAGTAAACATCGTGTTGGAGCAAGAATTTGTCTTACTGCTCCAAATGGTGATAAAATTTTAAGGGCTATCCTATTCTAATTTGCTTGCACTAATAATGATGCTGAGTATGAATATTTAGTATATGGGCTCCTATTAGGCAGGAAAAAGGGAATACAAAACCTAAAAGTAAAAGGAGATTCAGAGTTAGTAGTAAAGCAAATTAAGGAAAAGGCAACAACCAAAAATGTGAGAATGAGATCCTAAAAGCATAGGATTTGAGATTTGATAGAAGATTTTGAAGCTTTCAATATTGAGATAATCCCTAAAAGTCAAAACTTTGAGGCTGATAGGATGGCCCAGATTGGCTCACAGTTTAACCCAACAACTGGCCTATTGGTTAACAATGAGTCAGTAAAAGTTATAGTGAGGCCAACCATCCCAGACAATGATGAAAATTGGCAAGTGTTTGAAAATGATGCTCAAGTAGTCTCTTTCTTAGAACAATCAGATGAGTTTGCCTACCAGTTGCAAACTAGAATTGAAGAGGCATATGGTGATTAAATTATATAACTAAGGACTAATAAGCTCCCCAAGGGATTGATCACCCTAGAAAACTTGTTTGACCTAGAGGATGTAAGCCTAGAAAAGAAAAGGTTCTAGGTGGATAAAGTAGACTATTCTAAAGTAGAGGTGAGTGAAGGGAAAAGGCTAAAAGTTAAAAATTCTACAACTCAAGGAGAGAAGGAAAGACAAATAAAATTGTGCCAGAGATATGACAGAGTCATAGCTTGGAGCTATGAAGACCTTCATGGATACAATAGAGACATTATCCTACACACAATAGAACTCATCGAAGGGTCTAAACCCATCAGGTAGAAATAGAGGTCAGTAAATCCAAGGATTGAGCCTCTAATGGTAGATGAGTTGTAGAAACTTTTATATTCCAAAATAATATTTCTAATCAAGCACTCAACTTGGGTATCAAATCTAGTCCTAGTTAGAAAAAAGAATGGAGATGTAAGACTGTGTGTAGATTTTAGAGATCTAAATAGAGCATCTCTGAAAGACCACTATACCTTGCCCTCCATGGAATAAATTATACAAACTATGGCTAGATCAGAGAGATTTTATTTACTAGATGGTTTCTCTGGATACAATCAGATTTGGCTAGCTAAGGAAGACCAGTACAAAACTGCTTTCACTACCAAATGGGGAACGTCTGACTACGCGAAGATGCCATTTAGCCTATCAAATGCAGGAGCCACCTTAGAAAGAGCTATGGATATAGCCATTGGGGAGCTTATAAATAAGATTATCCTGGTCTATCTAGATGACCTCACCATATTTTCAAAAAATGCCGATGATCATTTTGATCATTTAGAATCTATCCTCAAGAAATGTTAGGATTTTGGGATATCATTGAATCCCAAGAAATACATTTTTACTATACCTCAGGGAAAATTGGTGGGACATGTAGTATCTAAAGAAGGAGTTTCTATAGATCTTGAGAGGATCACAGATATAATGAACCTACCACTTCCAGTAAATAAAAAGGCAGTTTAATCTTTTTTAGGGAAGATCAATTTTGTCAGTAAATTCATATCTAATTTTGTAGGCTTGGTAAGACCAATGACACTCTTGCTAAAGAAAGACCTAGTCTTCAAATGGACTATAGAAGGAAAGCAAGCCTTTAAGGAGGTCAAGAAGGCTATCTCCACAGCCCCAGTGCTTAAAAATCCCTATTTTTTCAAGTCCTTCGTAATGTATGCATATGGAGGAGAGTCAAGTATTGCTACTATCTTGACTCAAAAGAATGACAGGTTGGAGGGGGAACACCCAATAGCCTTTTTCTCAAGAACTCTCAGAGATTATGAGACTAGGTACAATTTTGTGGAAAGACAAGCCTATGCCATGGTAAAAGCCCTCAAGAAATTTAGGCATCTAATATTAGGAAACAAAATTTTGATACTTGTAGCTCACCCAAGTGTTAGGGAATACATCATGGAGGGGGAGATTACTAAGAAAAGAGCCAATTAGATCACTAAGATCCTTGAATATGATGTAGAGGTCAGACCCACCAAGCTAGTTAGAGGCAGGGGTCTGTGCTAATATATAATCCAAGAGCTTGAAAAGATGTTACCTGAGGAAGTAGATGCAAAAGGAGAGATGGAGACGGTGCTAAAATTACAAGAGGTTGATCAGGAATCCTGGTTCACAAGCAAGTTTTTTTTTTATGAAAAATGAAATTTATCTGAGAGAACTCCCTCGAAACAAGAGGAGATATTATAGGATATAGGGAGTTCATTTTGTTTTAATTGAACAAGTCCTTTTAAGAATAAATTATGACAAAAAATTGTTAAGATGTGTAGAACAAGCTAAAGCTAAGAGAATACTACATGAAATGCATCATGGGATATCAGGTGGCATTTTTTTGCAAAGACCATAGCCATAAAGATAAGTGAGGTAGGATAATTCTAGCCTAATTTATTTGTGGATTGTTATCAGCTAGTTATAAAATGTCAATCCTGCTAGTATTATATGGGGATGAGGAGAAATGCAGCCATGCCCCTTAGCCCTATAATTATGGATGAACCTTTTGCTCAATGGAGTCTTGACTTCATTGGAATGATAAATCCAGTGTTCAGTATGGGTCACAAATATATATTAACTTCCACAAACTATTTCACCAGATGGATAGAGGTAGTCCCACTTAAGGAAGCAACAGAGAATGTGGTCCTAGATTTTCTAGGGAGTATCACTACTCACTTTGGGGCTCCTCATACCATCATTTCAGATAATGCTAAAGCATCCTTGGGGTCTAAAGTACCCGAATTTGCCTTGAAACATGGAATATATCTAAAAACTCCATTTAACTATTACCCTCAGGGGAATGGTCTGGTAGAATCAACCAACAAGAACCTGATAAGACTCATCAAAAGAGTAGGGGCTGATCATCACAAAGAGTGGCATAAAGTGCTTAATTTAGCACTATGGGCTGATAGAATCATGCCTAAGCAAGTGATCAAAATGTCTCCATATGAATTGGTATACGAAAAGTCCGTTGTGATTCCCCTAAGCTTGGAAATCCCCACTCTCCAGCGGATCAAATAATTTGAGATTGAAGAAAATGGCCCCATGCAGGTCAGATTCGTATAACTTTTGGAAGTTCAGGAAAAGAGGGATATAACCCATGATTCATTGATTAAGCGTCAAGGAATGGTTTAAAAATGTTTTGATAAAAGGACTTCGAATCCTAATTTTGAAGTAAGCTCAATTGTTTTGAAATGAGATGCAAGGTCCACTAAGCTGGGTCAGCATACCAAATTTGAAGCATTATAGACTAGCTCGTATAAATTTGCGCTTACAAGCAGAGGAATTCATTCGAGCTAGAGTCGATGGAAGGAGAACCTGAAGAGATTCCTATAAACAGAATCTATTTGAAGCATTTCAATTAATTTGGGTCTCTAATGTATTATAGTTAAATAATTTTCCTTTCTCGCATTATTTTTCATTGTTCTCCCATTTCTATTTTTAAATAAGTGTCTTAAACACATGCCGACGACTCTTTTGAAGTTGTAAATTTCACAATTTTGATCTAGTAGAAGGTGAAGTTTTATTTTTGAGTAGGCTCAAAAGTCTTGGGGGTTGTTAGTAACTGTAGATTAAATTTTTACTCTACGTTGCATTCAAATTTTTAGTCGAGCACTGCAGTTTTAGTTCCCGCATACCTTGGTCATAGCGGCAGAGTTGGAGTGGAGCACAGGTTCATTTTCTATCTAAGTATCGAAGTGTAATAGAGGCTACCAAGTGTCACTATCCTAGTGTGGGTTTCTCTTTCTCATCTTTTGTCTCTTTCATTTCATTTTGCCTAAATACTAAATTCGAGTAGAAGCCGCCAAATGTCACTTTTTGAAACACAGAGCCAGCCAGCGGGTGTCGTTTGAGGCACTTTTCATAACTTCAAGGGGGCCGTAGAGTGTGCCATGTATTAAATAGTAGCTAAGTAGAAGCTTCCACATGTCAGCATCCATGTCTCATATTAGCACCCATGTTTCATTATTTTTTGGCAAAGGTCTTCAAAAAGATAAGTAGCAAGTGTGGCAAAAAGTGCCAGGCGATAGTCGCGAAAGACCCTGGACTACCTTTTCAAAGGAAAGCAAAAGTTACCACATGCCATCATCTGAGGGATAGTTGGTTCAAAACCTAAGTTTAATGCTTTGGTTCAACACCTCGGTTAAAGTGTAAATGGCATGCAGTGTTGAATCATTGAACCATTAAACCATTTTGGTTCATCGAGCAGTTCAAGGGAGTGTCCCAAGAAGGCCAGAGGGGTCAAGTACCTATTTGAGGGGCATTGTTTCAATTTTGTTTAAGTGTCAAGGAGTAGTGGAGACCACCAGGTGTCACCTTTTGAGCCCTCTCTACTCTATTCCCAAGTGAAGCTGAAGCTGCCACATATCCTTAGCTAAAGTAGTGAAAGATGCCACGTATCTTCCCAAGAATAGCGGAGGCTGCCACATGTCAACTTCTAAGAGATCATCTTCAAGATTCATTGAATAAATATTGTGGTGGGTCTTGGGTGTTATTTCAAAGGTCTAAGGGAGCTGCCAAGTGTCACCATCTGTAAGAGTCTAATATGTGCCCTGAATGATTCTATAGCATAGCTAAAGGGAAAGAGGAAAGTGTCGCATGTCTTTGATAAATCAGGCAAAAGCCACCAAGTGTCATCCTCCAATTTTCCTTGATAAATAAGAATATCTTTAGGGAATAGACTAAGTGTTCTTTCCCATTTCAACAGAACAAAGGGTCCCGCACAGGCACTTTCAGCTCAGTTATAGTTCAGTATTGGGCCATAAATTTGGGAATGCATGATCAATCTAGAGGGAAACTTAGCTGGAGTTAATTCAAGTAGATGGAACAGTTCACCAGGTATATTTTTGGGGCTAGAAAACATTGAAAGTGATGTCTGTTTGTCCCCTGTGAGTTAAGGGCGGAGTAGAATTACACAGGAAAAGATGGTGGTGGGATGAGACATCCGAGGCTATAAAAGAAGAAGAATTGTAAGGAGGAAAAGAGGGAGGGGGGGCTTTCTATAGTTTTTAGACTTTCTAGAGTTTTGACTAAGTAGTATCATTTGCTTTTGTCTCATTTTCTTGAATTGTAAAGTTAATGTAACTATGCATGTTTTTGTGCCTTTTATGTGGCTGAATGAATTAAGAAGATTAAACTCTATGCCTTTGTTGATATTATCTGTGTCATTTGCTAAAGTTTTCTATACTGTAGATTTTCTAGAGTTGTGATTAGGAATGCCATTTGCTTTTGTCTCATTTTTTTGAGTTGGAAGGTTTACATAACTGTACATGATTCTATGTGTCTTATGTGATTGGAAGATTCTTATAAGAAGATTGAACACTATGCCTTTGTTGACATTTCTATATCTCAGTGAAAGAAGCCTCTGTTATGAGCCTTTATTTATATTGTTTCAATCTTTTACATTGATCATGCACTTGTCTGCTCTTAAATGTGAATGAATCCTACATATAATCACACTGTGCTCAGGTTAGGATTAGGATTACTCTCAGGCGCATTGCCATAGTTAGGTTTCATTTCCTACATGTGCATTTATATTTAAATTCCTATCCCTTTTCCCCCAACACTTGATACAAAAAGAAGAGACCAACTTCTCTAAAATCTAGAGGTTGTTTCAAGCTGTAATATCTCACAGCTTGAAACTTCCCATTGTTGTTGATTAGAATCAAGCACAATTTTAAACATCAAGAATAATCATGAAGATGATGGTCCTACTAAAGATGAATCTCTATTCATGGCTGAGGAAGGAAGTTAATCAAATCATAAGGTGTCTACTTGGAGTGATTTAGATAATGATGAAGATAAGGTGGACTGTGAGATTGTATTGATGAATACTCTTAAAGAAATAAATATTGAGAAGAAAACCAATAATAAGATGAAATATAAGATCAAGGACTATGAGGGAAAATTCAATGTATTTGAGGATAGATTGGTTAAAGACTCTAGCGAGCATGAAGGTGCTAGCATTTCTTTTAATTCTATGTTGGATTCTATGTCTGAAAATCTAAGAGCCAAAGAAGAGGAATGTTCAAGGTATGTTTCTAAAAATGAGTCTTTGAAATCTATGTTAGCTAATACATATAGTAATTTGAATTCATTTCTAAGAGTTGAAAAGAGCTCATGTGGTCTAGACAACATTCTACATGGTAAAAAACAAGCTAGTGATGAAACTAGTCTTGGATATGAAGAAGAATAAAAGAATATTACTCAAGATAAAATGAAGACTAATGTGAACCAGGATAACCATAATTTGAAAATAAATCATCAAACAAAGACTGAAGGTGCTAGTAGAATGATGATAAATCAGATCAAAAAACCAAATGCCATAAGGCATGTAAGATTCAATGGTTACTATTACACATTTAATCAATTTGGTCATAGATCTAGAGAATGAAAGAGATCTATTATAAATTATTTTGCATGGAATGATGATGGGGGTCATCAGCCAAATGGTATGAATAAAGGTAAGTTATTTAATTGTTATGGCATAGAATATATTGCAAATTTATATCCAATTAAGGTAAGTTAAGATACATTTATTTCAAAAGCTACAATGTGCTATAATTATGAACAAAGAGGTCACATTGCTAGGTTGTACAAGTAAATATCTATAAGTTAGAATAGGTTTTATTAGGATCTTAGAGTGTAAGAAAGAAGGCATGTTAACACATGGAAGCCAAAGGTGAAAAGTGTGAGTCATGATGAGACTGGAGGTCTAAGTAATTTTTTTGCTATGGTGGAGAAAGCTTAAAAAGTTGAAGAGTTACAAGAGGTCTCATTGTTTGCTCATGTTGAGAATGAAGAGATCAAGCTCAAGGAAAAGACTAAGATACTGGTTGAGGTTAGTCTTGAGGTATGTATGGATCAAAATGAACATTTTGTTGTTGTTGAGAATTTATCTTGTAAAGAACATCAATTATTTGTGCCTAATGATGAGGTTCTGAACTCCAAGGTGGATTTTTCAATTGAAAAGGTATGTCATGAATCTTTATTGTCTCCATGTATTGTCAATCTAATTCTAAAAAAAAAGAGAGAATGTTGTAGTGGTTAAGCATGTTTCTTTTCTTAAGCCTATGAATGAGAAGAATAACTATAAGGATCAGATGACCAAGGAGGAGAAGGAATATGAGGAGTTTTGGGCAACTCCTAGTTTCAAATTATTCTAGAACATTATGAAATATGGTGTTTCTACCTATGCTTATTAGGAGACATATATATTATGGAGAAGGAATTTTGTGTGATATAAATCATAATTATAATCTATACGGAGACTTGTGCTGATCTTAGAAGGTCATTGGTTAAGGGGGAGCAACAACTTCATAGTTTGTTCCATTAGTTTGTGAAGGAGTTGTAGTATAGAGTCAAAATGAGTAGTTTTAGGTGCATTAATGAGATAAATGTAAATGTCAAAAATATTTTAATTCTCATAAAGGTCTATATAATTATTTTTTATGTGATCTAGGTGATTTTATGTTTTGAAGGTATGTTTGTGTAAATTGAAGATTTTTGAATGCTCTCAATTTTCTTAGTTTTTGGCTTAAGGGCAAGTACGCATAAAATGGGTTATAGGAAGTCAAGGTTATAAAATATTTTAAGGCTTAAATCTTGGTCTAAAATTGTGTGATGGGTTTCTCTAATTTTGGAAAAAAAATTAGAGGTGTGCATTGACTAGAAGGTGTTATGTTGACCTCATTTGTTTTGAAATTCTAAGGTTTTTGGCTTTGCTATAAAAGTGGTTTGCCTTATGAATTGAGGTTTAAGGATTTTTAATATGTTTAATGGTCCAATTAGGTGGTCAAATCAATATTTGAAAATAATTTAAGGCTTATGGTTTGCAAATTAATCAATTTTTTGTCATATTGGAAGCCTAATTGGCTAATACGTTTGTGAAGGAAGTATATTGCATACGGTGAAATAATTATTTAAAATTGGTGTGATTTAAGGTGCATATGAGAGTGATATGGATATGAAATCTTAGTTCATAAAGATGCTTCTAGGAAAAAAATTGGGCTCTGCAAGTTCTAGGTAGGGCGACAAGAAGGTTAGACATGCCTAGTATGAAGAGGAGTGCCTTTTGATCAAATTCACCAAAAGAGTAAGGGAATATTATTTTAAGGTGAGGTATTAGGTTGGATTAATGCATATTTCCTATTTTTTTAGTGTCATGAAGTTATGTTGTTGGTCCTTATGGTAGCTTGAGAGAGAAGGTTAGTAAACATGTGTGGTGGTTCTTCATGGTGTGTGGAGATCTGAAGATGATTAGAAGGTGAATTTTATCCTATTTATTAGGGGGAGTCCCTATTAGATGATTCTTGGTGATTTTCATCAAATTTTAGTGGTTTTGTGTGCTCTTTCTTCATTAGTTGTAGTGCTTCGATGAAGAGAGTGTTGGTATGGAGTAAGAATGATGTTGTCAAGGCATGAAGAAGCAAGCTAAATGTAAGGGGGAGTATCTATAAATTTTATAGGATGGTCCTTTCCTATTTATGGTATTTTTTGGTTCTCAAGATCAGTTGGTGCCCACTTTATCATTATGTCAAAGGGGAAGACAATTCTTTTTGTGGGAGTGCTTGAAGAGAGAAAGTGAGATGTATATTGTTGTATATGATGTTTGTTGACATCAATGACAAAGGGGGATATTATAGGAGAGTTTTTTGTGATTTAATATAGGTTTTCTAGTGAGTGGATGAAGTGATTTGATAGTCTAAGTAACAATGACAAAGTGTGCAATGTGTTTGTCGTAGTGTGCTTGTAGTTGGCTTGGTTGATCTTCTATTTTGGCATGGTTAGAGATGTTTAGGATGAGAATAAAATATTAAAAATATGAAAAAGGTCCATAATATGTATCCTAATCTTTGAGTGTTTATGTGCATGAGTGGATTTCATTTGGTTGATCATAGTTTTCATCTAGACACTTTGGGTCTAGTGGTAAAAAAATTGAGTAGGCAGTTTGATGATGTCACCATTGCCATGTGGGAATGATTCAAGGGGATTTGGTTATATGGTTGTGATAATATTAGTCCCTAGTTTTTATTCTTCAAATATGAAGTCATGTGATAAATCATGGTTGAATATATGAGGAAGCAAAGTTGGTTACTAAAATAGAATTCGCTATGTTCTCGTACTTAGCCAAATTTGTGAAAGGGCTCAAGTAGAGCCGAGTAAGAATATTTATGAGGTCAAAATTCACATGAGTGAAAGTGTCAGGAAAAAATGATCATATGGGTTTATTCATTTTGTGCCTAGTTTTTATGTGATAATTCTTAGGTCATGCATTCAAGTGTGTCAAAAGATATGCATGTGCAAAGTTAGGCTCCCAGGTATTTTGACAATGTTTTCCCATACTTAGCCAAATTTTCATGAGGCAAGGAATAGCCAAGTAAGCATTTTGATGATGGCATATCTCATAAGTATGGATGTTTAAGGTATAGGTAAAAATATGGGTTTTTTGAGTTTTGTGCATAGTTTATTTGCACTAATATTTAGATCATCCCTGAAGTACATCAAAATATATGCATGTTCAAAGTTGGGATTTCAGATAAGTTTTAACATAGCTGGCTCTATGATAAAAGATTTTGAGTGAGCATATTATTTGATTTATATCTCACATTCATAAAGGTTTTAGGAGCATTTTGTGAAATGGTTGGATTCCCCTTTGAAAGATGTTCATATGGTGAAAATATGAGGTCATGAGATTGATCAAGGCAAAAGATATATCTATGCAAAGTGAGATTTATAGGCATATTATAGTTCATCCCCATACTTAGTCAATTTTCATAATGTTAATTTTTTTGACCTAGTGGAGATCCAATGGTTTGTGGGAGTTCATACTTCTAGATCTAATGGTACGTGTAGAGTCAAATGGGTCAATGTGATAGATGTTTAGTAAAGATAAAGATCAAACATGTTATAGAAGATCAATGGAGCATGTGTGTTCCAAGATGTTAGGAAGCAGTGAGGTGAGGACACATGTTTGAAGTTTAACAATGAGTAGAGATAAAGATCGATCTTTTTCAAAAGATCAATGGTGAGCAGCTATTCATATTAACATAGATCAATGGTATGCATGGACTATCAGTAAATTGATCAAAAAATATGTGAGGGTGCCAAGTGTTCTGATGATGGGGGTTTTGAGAAAGATTGAATGGTGAGCACTACAAGGTAAGGTATAGGATGATCCACAGAGATTGACAATGCATGTTGAGTCAAGATTGTAAAAGTACAAAAGATGAGGTCAAAGTGATAAAAGTTTGGCATTTGACCATTGGTGCCTATGCATTAATGTTTGAACAAGATCAATTGTGAGTAATTGATCTAATCAAGTGAAAAAATGAGATTCAAGCTTAGTGTTTGAGGTTTAACAGTGATTATTGACATTTAAATATTTTAATTTTACAAAGGAAAAAAATTATATTTTTTGAACCAAATCTTTTGATCTAGATTGAATTTTCTCACGTTGTAAAATCAAAGATGAAGAAAACTCCATGCTGCATCTAATGAACCTGATTCAAATATCTATAAGTGTGTACTATCAAATATATTAAGGTTCTAAATTGATTGTTTGTTTGTGCTTGTTCTACAAGTGACCTAAAAAGAGTAATTAAGTTTATCTAGATGTTGTTTCGATGTCTCATTATGAATTAGTTTTTAGGGAGTGTTGTGTAGACTATATGAGGATTCTCTATGTGCATTTAAAAAGGTTTAAACAATTTTATGTGAACAATGGTTTAGAATGTGACTATGTGTTCATTCATAATGATTGTGTGCACATAATGTTGTTGGAATGAATTGTGCTTAAGCATAAGGGTTCTATGTTGGGTGTTGGCACTTAAAGTGGACCTATAGATCATATGTAATGGGTCCATTCTTTTTATAATAGATTTATGTAATTTTTTTGTTTGATGAAGTGCTAAATGCCCAAATGGGTTCACATGAGACCTATAAGAGTTATAAGGGCCTTATTAAAGGTGTAGTTCCTTAAGGTTGACCCATAGATGCTATGGCTGACCTATGAAAATTGTATTAAGTTGTGTCTTCATATGATATATGCCTTAAGGGTTAAGGCATGCCTAATGGTTGACCAAGGTGATAATGATCATGATTGCTCTATAAATAATGGAACCAAATAAGATGGTTTCTAGACTTCTGAGAGAAGTGTGAGAAATTTGAGGGAGGCTTGTGTGTGTGAATTATGGAGTGAAGGAGGGGTATAAATCCTTGAGGATTAATTATAGAGTAGAATAGATTGAATAAATTTTTTATGACCTATAGGTCATAATTCTATTGGCAGATTAGTGCTTTGTAGTTTATGTGTGAGCAAAGGTGAAGAGTGATAAGTAGAGGTCTATCATCATGTGTTGAAGACATTAGTTCATAGGTGGATGTGCTCATAGGTGTTTTTATGGAATTTCAACATCTAAGGTGGTTTTATCCTCCTTACAAGGTTAAACATGCTAAAACTCTGGTTGATGTTATAACTTAGCTAGACAGGTGTTGAAGCATCTTATGTGATTGTAGTCTCACTAAATAGGGATTGTAGTTACTTGATCAGTTATAAATGATCTAAATTGAATCTTGTTATTATAGGATAGTAGTGTAATTGTAGGTTCCAGTGGGTTTTCTCCCCCAAAAGGGTTTCCCACAAATGTCATGTGTTATATGATTGATCTTGCATTTTATCTCTTGCTCATTACTATGATTAATGTGTACGCTTCATGAATTCTTGTGGTAATTGATCAAGTGTTTGTAAAGATCAAAATTGAAATCATATTATTTGGGCTCATGGATTCACTCTCCCCTCTTAGTGATTGTACCTCTAAATTTTTGGGTCGAGGATGAATAAGGTGTGATCTAGGTTAATGTATGAGATGTTGATTCACATTTTAAATTGATGTTGGATTGGTTGATGAGGTTTTTGATAGGGTTTTGAATCTTAATCAATTATAGGATTTAGATCAACCTAAGGTTGGATATTGATTATTATGATGTGATAAGGATGATCGTCTATGACATGAATTAAATAAATCTAGTGGTCCAAGTTTTTAGAATTGTATGTTTTTGTAATTATATGTTTTTTGATGAATGTTTGGATCATGGAATGTTGATGTTAGAGTATGGTTTGGTTTGTGGGATGTTTATGTGTATATTTTATATTATTAATGTTGATTTTGATTAGGTTTATTAATATCTTCGTTGGTGTCGGGTGTGAGGTTTTAGAATAGTACAGGTCTACACAACACTCATACAAGATCAAGAGATATATAAGCCTATAATAGTAAATAAGGGTATGAAACTCAACTAATAGCCCACCAATATGCTCACGTAAATTAGTTACTAGGTTGGTCTCCCAACTCTCACTCTATTGTAATATGTGGTGAGTGATATTTATAGATGTTTCTTCCCTGCACTAATAATTGTTTACAACCAAAATATCTTAATCTATGATTTACTAGGATATATACATGCATTCCCTAAATATGTTATAGTATAAGGTGCTAAAACAAAGATATCTAAAATTAACTTCCCCATCGTTACTAACTTTACCTTCAATAATAAAAAATTTAATATCACACTAATATCATCTTAATATTCTCCTTTTTTTTTCCTTCATCATACTAACATAATACCTCACCACATCATCCTTTTCATCAATTAATCCCATACATATCATCCCACTTAGCCATTAATCAAGATTTCAAAATATTTAAAGAATTTTAAATTCCACCCCACCTACCTCCAACTACCACCACTAAGGCTCCTAAAAATCACCTCAATAATCCTTATGTAATCCTTCATTTATTAGCCTAACCACCTTTATAATTTACTATTCCTCCTAGAGCTCCACACTACCCTTCTCAATATTTATCTAGGAATTTGTAATTCATAGAACCCAACTACTAAATATTCCCACTAATTCCTAGCCATTAATCTCCATACTCAATGGAATAAATACAACCCTCCATTCCTCCCAAGTTGTTCTATATATTCAGAAATAAACTACTATGTAAAACCTTAAATCTTATATATCTTTGAAACTTAAAAAGCAATAGTACTATCATCAACTTATCAAACCATTGATAACCAAAGTGTTGTCAGATTTTTGAGTCATCAAAGAGCAATTACACAATCAGGCATCTAGAATCCACTCATCTCTTGGATAACATGTACATGACAAGGAGGAGGGTTTCAAAGACAAATTTAAAGTATAAATTTTTTATTTATATCATTTAATTTATTTTTTGAATTTAATTTTTCTTAAGCTTTATCTAGGGTAGTGTGATTAGGATTACAGTAGAAGATTCGATTATTTATTCCATGGTTTATAATTATCAGCTCTAATTTTATCATACTACAATACAATCCATGTGCCACATTCATGTAGTTTCATGAATGTCACAGAGTTTGAAATTTGTATTTTGATGTTTACACTAGTTGTGTTAGACTGTGTGGATGCATTGGATATGAAATTTTATTTTATATAAGTTTAGCTCTATATTTTTTTCACCTTTATGTTATTAATATCCTCATGGTGAATTATTTCATGATATTTCTTCACTAATCTCCAAGACTTATATATATTTTACTCAAAGTTCTAAATGTTGCAATATTTCATTGTGTCACATTCACATGGTCATAGAGTGTTTGTAAAATTTTGGAGGTCATTTGTTTGAATTCCATGGGCATATTTAAACTTCAACTTTAATTTTTTTTAATATTTTTATGTCTATACCCTTTTACATAATCATAATGTGTAAATGTACCATTATAATATCTCAAAAAAATAATAATGTTCATAAAACCATTTAATAAATCATATGATATGATATAAAACACATGTAAATTAGAATGGAGTCATAGAGTCTCATAGTCTCCTAGAGCATAACTTAACCTTTGAAGTAAAATAAGCCTCTAGGGAGAGGTAGGATATAAATATATTTTTCAACTACGATCAAGTCCACTTGACTCAAAGATGAGTAGTGGTGCATAATTAAAGCATGAACCTTTGGCTTAAGATAAGCAAAGATTGTTGCCCAATTAATATAATGTTTCTCATATGGTACACATGGGATGATTTTGTGACCAATAAATCTTACAAAGATACAAACTAGGCTACTACATGAATTTCATTTTTTGTTGTATCATATAAAAATTCATAAAACTAGCTTAAAAGGGAGAGGTTTTAATTTTTCCTCTTTTTTCTTTTGATTTGGTTCACAATTTTTGTTTTTTACAAAATTGAGATAAAATATGGATCTATAAAATGGAATTTATACCTTAATTTATGATTTAAAATGGGATTTATATCTTAAGTAAACTTGAATTAGATTTTATACATTGTTTACCTTAGAATTTCTTAGTGTTGCAAAACATGACCATTTATATTGGCATATTTATATTTCATATAACATAATTTCCTTTTTTTTTGTTGGTGTAGGGTCATATTAATATTTTAAATGGATATAACGATTTTGTATTTTAAATTTAATGGAAATAACTTGAAGCGATAAATCTGGGAGGGTTAATAATTTTTGAACAAAATCATAAAAAAAAAAGTAATTGTAGAACCTATGGGGATTAAGGGGATGGATTAGATTAAGGTGTGTTTTGACAACCCTAGTTTTTGGATTTTACAATATGATATTTGTATTAGATTTTTTGCTAGACTAGGTGTTTGGATAATGACTTGTTGGGGTTGGATTTGGGATGTGGACTTTGAAAAGGGGGTGTCTATACCAAATTTGATTTTTGAATTAAGGTGTGATTAAGGGGTGTATTTTTGGGTTGAGGATATATAAGGTGTGATCTAGGTGAATGTAGGGGATGTTGATTGGTTTATGATAGGATTTTAAATCATGATCAAGTCTAGGATTTAGATCATTCTAAGGCTGGTTATTGTTTATGATGGTGTGATAAGTGTTATCATTTATGATGTGAAATAAATAAATATATTAGTTTATATTTTTGGAATTATACATTTTTTGCTGTGTTTTTGGATAATAGAATGTTGATGTCAAAGTATGGTTTAGATTGTGGGATATTAATGTGTAGATTTTATATTATTAATTTTGATGTTGATTAAGTTGATTAATGTTTTTTTTTTGGTTAAGGTGTGAGGTCTTAGAATAGTAAATATATTGACAACACTCATACAAGATCAATAAATATATAATCCTATGCTAGTATATAAAGGTGTGTAACTCAAGTAATAGCCCACTGATATACTCTTATAAAGTGGTTATTAGGTTGATCTCCCAACCCTGATTCTATGTTAGTATGTGGTGAGTGAATTTTTTAGATGTATTTTCCTTTAAATAATAATTTTTTGCAGCCAAAATATCTTAATCTAATATTTACAAAGATCTCTATGTGCATCCCTTAAATACATTACAATATATGGGGCCTAAAATGAAGATATCTAAAATTAACTCACCTATCATTACTAACATTACCTTCAATAATAATAAATATAATATCACACTAATATCATACTAATAGTCCCTTTTTGTTTTCCTTCATAATGTTAACTTAATAACTCATTACGCCATCCTTTTCATCAATTACTTCCAGACATAACATCGCACTTGACCATTAATTAAGCTTTCAAAATATTTAAGGAATTTTAAATTCTTCCAAACCTACCTATAACTAACACCACTAAGGATTCAAAAAATCACCTCATTAATCATTATTTAATCCCTCATTTATTATCCTAACCACCTTTATATTCTACTAATACTCTTAGAGCCTCATACCACCCTTCTCTATATTTTTCTAGGAATTTGTAATTCATATAATGCAACTATCAAATCTTCACACTAATTCCTAGACATTGATATCCATACTCAATGGCATAAATATAACCCCCCATTCTTCCCATGTGACTCTATATTTAGAGATACACTACCATGCAAAACCATGAATCCGTTATATTTTTTAATCTTAAAATGCAATAGTAGTATCATCAACTTATCAATCCATCCATAACCAAAGTGTTGTCAAATTTGTGAGCCATCAAATATCAATAAAAAAATCAAGCATAAAAAATCCACTCGTCTCTTAGATCGCATCCACATGACAAGGAGGAGGATGTAAATGACAAATTTTATGTATAATTTTTTTGTTTATATCATTGATTTCTTTTTTTTTGAATTTTTTTTAAAGCTTTATTTGAGGTAGTGTAATTATGATTACAGTAGGATATTTGAGTATTTATTTCATGGTTTATATTTATCAATTACAATTTATCATACTATAAAAGGTCATAAATATGCCAACATCATGTAGTGTCACAAATGTCACATAGTTGCGAATTTTTAGTGTTCACATTGGTTGTGGTGGATTGTGCAAATGCATTAGATATGAAAATTTATTTCATATTGGCTTAGTTATAGATTATTTTCACCTTTATGTTTGTCATATCCACATGGTGATTTATTTTGCAATATATCTTCACTAAGCTCCAAGTATTTTCTCTATTTTGCTTAAAGTGATACATGTTGCAAAATTTCATTATGTGATAGTCACATGGTCATAGAGTGTTTGTAAATATTTAAAGGCCCTTTTTTTAATTTACATGGACATATTAAAATTCCACTTTTATTTGTTTTTTTAATTTTACATTTATACCCTTAAATAATAAATGTACCATTATGTTATCTCAAAAAATTATTAGTGTGCATAAAATTCATGGACATATTAAAATTTCACTTATATTTTTTTTTATTTTACATTTATACCCTTAAAGAATGAATATACCATTATCATATCTCAAAAAATTAATAATGTGCATAAAATTATTTAATAAATCATGTGATATGATATAAAACATGTGGAAATCAAAATGGAGTCCTAGAGTTTCACAATCTCTTAGAGCATAACTTATCCTTTGAAGTAAAATAAGCCTCTAAGGAGAGTTATAATATAGATATATTTTTAAACTATGATCAATTCCACTTGACTCAAAGATGAGTAGTGGTGTAGAATTAAAGCGTGAACCTTTATTTTAGGATAAGTAAATATTCCTACCCAATTAATTTATAATTTATCAGAGGGTACATATAGGATGGTTTTGTGACTAATTAATCTTACAAATATACAAACTAGGATATTGCATGAATTACATTATTTGTTGTACCATGTAAAAATTCTTAAAACTAGCTTAAAAAAGAGAGTTTTTAATTTTCCCCCTTTTTTATTCTTACTTGGTTCACAATTTAAAAAAATATTGAGATAAATTATGGATCTAGAAAATGGAATTTATATCTTAATTTATGGTCTTGACATCTTATATGTCGTGGAATAACACATAGACTCTTTTACCACTCCCTCCCTCTTATATTCACTAGTCATGCCTAATTAACAATACCTTACCAAGTGATAAATTAGTCCATTCCCACATGATTCAAACTACTTTCCAATGTAGTGATGTCTATTTGGAGAATGAATCTATTAGTAATTATGTAGGACACATGTAAAATTTTGGATTAAATGTTTGAAAAAGAATTAGTATCATGTAGTGCCATATTTATAACTTACTCAAGATCTAGTTATATATTAAATTTCATATAAATATTTACAAAAATTAAACTAACATCTATAGAACAAAAAAAATACATCTTTTCCAATGTTGTCACAACATGCAATTGCTTGGAAACTATTAGATAAGTCCATGGATATATTAATAGCAGTAGGTTTTAGTTTTATTTGTTTAAAGGGATGATCTTTTATGTATGTATATTAAGTGTAAGGTCCTTAAGTTTTGGAAATAAATTTTAAAAAATGTATAATGTAAAAAAAAAGTAAGTTTTACTACTTAACTTTAGCATTATATTTAAAAAATGTAAAATACATACAACCAAGTCAATGTGAGACTAATTAGGATACCATCCTATTGCTTAGAACTCACATTCCTAATTCAAAACTTTACCCTTAGGTCTCCCTGACCTAATGATCTCCAAAACCTAAGTGTATGTTGAAGTAGAACCTAGTATCAAGAATAACGTGATCATGTTATTAAATCATGTAATCACATTATTGAACAACTTAATCGTATTATTAAATAACATGATCATGTTATATAGCATGATTGAATTATTAAATAAAATGATCACATTATCTAATGTGATCAAGTTATTAATTATAGACTAAGATTACTTTTAAACATCTATTTTTAACTTAAATCGACAATTCTATCCTTACAAACATTCTCTACATACATCTATGGGACATGTATTACCTATGTACTTTTGAACCCACATTTGAAAAAAAATCAATTGTCCTTGATGGGTGATGGATCATGTTTAAGGAAGAGGAATATGTTGAAGAAAAAAACACCAAAAGAATCATAAGATTTGAGATAGAGAAACAAGATACGAATGCAAAAACTTCATGGTAGACAAGGTAAAAACCTTAATATTGATAAACCAAATGCCATAGATAATGAGTCAATCAAAAATAATGAATTAAATAATGATGAAATTGACTATAATGAATTAAGTAATGATTAAATTAATCACAATGAGATTAATAATAATGAACTTCATATTAATGAATTAGATAATTTCAAAAGTTTACATTGAATGTTCCAAGTTTTTTATTTTGTTGATGATGAGTCTATGTATGATGCTTCACCCTATATGAATGAAGAAAATTTAATGGAAACAAATAATGATAAAATAAACCATCATTAAAATTTCATGGAAACATATAATAAGGAAATAAATAATGAATAAAATGTCATTCGACCTCTAAATAATGAAAGTAATAATGATTTTGAAACACCCTCTCACAAAATTTCACCATTAAAAACACCACCAAGAATTGTGTGTAGAAAATACATGTACTTAATTGAAGTCAATGAAAATATTTTAGAACCAATGGATAAATTTTTTTTTGATCTCCATTGAAGAAGACTAGTTCAACAAATTTGGGATACTTTCTGTCATAATTTTTAGTATGATTGTCAAAGATGTCAATTATTTGTTTCATTGATAAAATTGATTAAGATGAGACCAATAATGTTCATATTAGAACTAATAACATCTAAAATGAATGATGAAAAAAATGAAATTATTAAAAATCTACATGATGCATATCATATTGTAGGCCCAAAATCATACAACTAAGATTGTAATGCTGCTCGATGTATACTAATAACTTGTGCAATATGTGACCAAACAAGGAAAAAATGAATGTTTTCAAAAATAAGCTAAACACTTAATATAAATAGAAAAAATTTAATGAAAGCAATTGAAAGATGTGAAATATTAATGAACATAATACCAATGAGCTTTAGGTATTCTTTGGTAGAATTCCACAAAAAGACAAGGCTATAGCCGATCCACTCAAAGAGTTACTTGTTCAATTTTGAAAACATAATACAAGAGTTTTTCCCAATACAAGAGATGTAGTGAAAACAAGAGTTGGTTCTCATAACCTTGAACCACATAAAAAAAATTATTGGATATGAATCAAACACAATTGTACTCTAATTTTTTGAAAAATTATCTACAAATTTTTATTTTTTAAAGATATTTTTAGATGGACAAATATTTTTATGTAATATTAAATCACAAACACACCACTTGTTGCAGGTAACATGAGGAATTTTTAATGCACTATGATGTTTTACACCATATTGATTATACTTTGCATACTAATAACATTTTTTAGAAGTGTGGCATTTAATTACCACTAAAATCATCTAGGTAATTTATTCTAATTATCTTTTGCAAAAGATTGGATAGACAATTATTTTATACCAAATCATGTCCAAATTTCAACATTTGAGATGGATTGCCAAAATTAAAAAAATATATCCATGAGGAAATTACAAGTGAAATTAAATATGAATTAGTTGGTTTAAGAAAATATAAATTAGTGGCTTATCAAGTAAAATATGGAAAAGCATCTAAAAGGTGTGAGTTCATTATAAAAAAATACATGTTTCTAAAATTTTAGCCAAATTTAGGGAAAAAATGTTCATAAGTATGCAAATCACACACATAGGGCTAGATGGTTAGATGAACATTTCAAGATACTCAAGGATACATTCCCACTTGTTTTGATTGTTTTAGTAGTTGACTTTATTTAAAATTACACATTTAAATCTTAAATGAAAGTTGACTCATAGTATTAAAACTCATCACAAGTTACCATATATATATATATATAATTTATTCATGCACCTAATAGTAGATAGAAATAATGGAAAATATTTATGGAGTATCATTTATATATTAGAGATGACCAATCACATTTTTCAAAGTATGTGCAATGTTGTTTTTAGAAGTTATATAAGTAGTTGAGTCATAAGAATATTATTTCAATCAACATTACATTTGGTCAGATAATTGCACATCATAATTCAAAAATATATGGATGATTTATTGGTTAATCAAGATACACGTTACCAATCGTGTATAATAGATTTAAAGTTTCACTAAGGTAAGGCATGGAAAAAGGAAGCATGATGGTGCTGGATCATGTGTAAAAAGAAATATTACAATGGAGGAGTTAAAATTTAAAGAGGGTGTTCATTTGATAAATGCAAAAACCATGGTTGAATGGTGTAATGAGAACATGTGTCATGGTGCTCAACCAAATTATACTATTCAAAAATGTTTATGGTAAATAGAGGAAGAATACATGGAAAATTATGAGGACTATATGACTCTAACAAGTTCAAGTGATCTCCTCTTATTTCATATCTCAAATGCAAGTTATTGGATGGTTCATACAAAATAATTGGCATGTTTATGTTTTACATGCATGGACATTTTTTGGAATGAGTATGAGTCACATGAGTGGATGGATGATTGGAGTTGTAAACCTATAATTAAAATCAACACATATAAGGTTTCAACAGAATTATAATTTACAAATATGACATCATCATATGACTTTGACCATGTATCCAATCTAGTGCATCTAGGTCAAATATTTTTCATTTTGTATAATTTATTCTCATTATATATCTTCATATTGTCGCTAAAAATGATTTTTTGTGATACATGGCATGTTTTTGTAGTTATTTTAGACGAGGATAATGAAGAGGGAACTGATTATTACTTTTTTTAGTGTGTAGAGAGAAATAGAAAATTGACTTCTTGAGTTATAGATGGAGAAAACATTAGTTATCCCATTAGGTCAGTAGTAGTCACCAGAACTTGGTCTCGATGATATCTTATAAAATATTTAGATTAATGGTTTTTTGAAGAGTTTAAAATTCACAGGAAGATATTACATTATTTAAATTTTATTCTTGCAATGAATATTTAATTACAAAAATATCATGGGAGGCCATTAAATAAGAAACTATGGAAAGCTTTGGAGTTAAACCATGTAGCTATTATTGATACTATCAAGGTTAGAGAATATCCTAGTTGTTTATTAGATTTAAATACATAGGTATGTTAACTTTTCAAATGTAGATGTAATCAATTTTACATTTTTTTTTCTTATTTTTTAGGTAGTATATATGAATTTCATTTTTAATTACTTACAATCATTTTTTTGTAGCTTAGAGGTGCCAGATAAGCTTCCACCTTCATGTGGTTGGAACTATTAGTATATTTTTTTTTCAAGATTAAAGAAGCTTAGGCTGAACATGATCGAAGTGATAGATTCTCTTGTTGAGGTCTTGGAGGCAGAAATGGTAGTTGAAGCTCAAGAAATTACAGGTTCAATGTTAAAAAGTTAGATTTTTAGACCCCTCTCTGTAACTTGACAACATATTTATATTGAAGGTTACACATAAGTACTATGGGGTGAGATTATAGGACTTAAAGAGGTAGGGGAGGGATCTAATAGTTCACATAAATTACTTATATTTTGCATGTGTTTGAACTTAGGCTAAAAAATTACATTTTCCTTATATTGAAAAGGGAATTTTTGAGGTAGAATGGGCGGTGGGTTTGTTAATTGAGGCTAATTAGAGGCTAAAAACCTATCCTTAAATATTATCTACATTCATGGAGGTGTTGGAAGTGTCAATTTTTTGTTAGAAATCATCAAAATAATAATTATGCAACCACAACTTAAACTTTAATAATATTTGTTATCAATGTTTCGTACTCCTAAATGGTAGTGAAAATGCATTTTCATGTGTATTTGAACATTATGGTGGTATGATAACATGTAATTTGTCTATCTAGATATGATCAAAGTGATATATACTCAGGTAGAGGTCCTAAAGGTAGAAATGGCAGTTGGAGCTCAAAATGTTACTAGTTCAATCCTAAAAAGTTGCATTTTAGACCCATCACTACAACTTATCCAACAGATTGATATTTAATGTTATAACTAAGTGATATGAGGTTAAACAAGAGGGATTAAATAGGTATGGTAAGGATCTGATGGTACACAAAATTTAATTATAAATTTTATTTTATGCATGTTTAAACTTAGGGTAAAAATGTATTTTTCTTGTATTGTGAAGGGCATTCTTGAGGTCAGAATGGATGGTGGGTTTGTCAATCGGGCTTGATGGGAGGCTAAGAACCTAGTAATAAATGTTATTTTCCCTCCATATGTGTTGAAAATGGTAATTTTTAGTCAAGAAGCATCAGAACAATACTTCTATAACCACAACTTAAACTTTGATAACATTTGTTGTCAGTGTTTTTGCCCTCCTAAACAGTAGTGAAAATGCTCTTCTTGGCTCATTTGAATATGATATAAAAGTGATAACATGTAATTTTCCTATCTAGATGTGATCAAAGTGATATAATCTCAAATAGAGGTCATAGAGGCATAAATGGCAGTTAGAGCTCAATAAGTTTTTTGTTTTATGCCAAAAGTTACATTTTTAGACTTGTCACTACAACTTGTCCAATGAATTGCTCTAGAAGGTTCCATATAATTGATATAGGTTTCAATTAGAGGGATTAAATAGGTAAGGGATGTATTTAAAGGTTCACATAAATGACTTACATGTGTTTAAACTTAGGCTAAAAATTGCATTTTCCTTATATTGAGAAGGGTAGTTTTGAGGCCAAAATGGGTGGAAGATTTATCGATATGGCCTAACAGGAGGACAATAACCTAGTCTTAGATGTTATCCATATAATTAGTTGTGTTATAAGTGTCAATTTTTATTCAATAATAATTATAATCATAGTTCTATAATAATGTAAACTTTGACAACATTTATTGTTAGTGTTTTTGTGCTTCTCAATGGTTGTGAAAATGTACTTCCATATTTATTTAAATGTCATGGAAATATGAAAACATGTAAATTGCCCATATAGATAGATTAGAAGTGCTATATTATTAGGTGGAGGTTCTTGAGGTAGAAGTGGTAGTTGGATGTTAAGAAGATGCTTGTTTAATGCCAAAAAGTCACATCTTTGGACCCATCACTGCAATTTGTCTAATGGATTACTATCAAAAGATAAAAATGATTATTCTGCGGTGAGATTATATGTATTAAAGAGGTAAGGTAAGGATTTTATTGTTCACATAAATGACTTACAGGTTCTTTTTTACACATGTTTGAAATTAAGATAATAAATTGCAATTTTCTTGTATTGGGAAGGGCGTTCTTGAGGACAAAATAGGTTGTGGGTTTGTCAATAAGGACTAATGAGAGGTAAGTAAATAATTTATATATGTTATATTTATCTACTATAAATTTTTGTAGTGTTATTTTTTGGTAAAAAAACATCGAAACCATAGGTTTGCAACCACAACTTAAACTTTGATAATATTTGTTGTCAGTGTTTCCACACTCTTGAATGGTAGTGAAAATACACTTTCAAGTGGATTTTAATATCATGGTGGTGTGATAACATGTAGTTTGATTATATATATGTTATCAAAGTGATATATTCTTGGATAGAATCTCTAGAGGTAGAAATGGAAATTAGAGCTCAAGAAGTTGCTTGTTCAATGCCAAAAAGTTACATTTTTGGACCCTTCACTACAACTTGTAAAATGGATTCATATCAAATGTTTAAATTGAGTGATATAAGGTGATATTATAATGCTTAAATAGGTATTTTAAGTATTTTATAGTTAATGGAAATGACTTACAGGTTTCATTTTATGTGCGTTTGAACTTAGGTTAAAAAATTGCATTTTTCTTGTATTGGGACTGGCATTCTTGAGGTCAGAATGGGTGGTGGGTTTGTTGATTGGGCATGATGGAAAGATAAAAACATAATAATAGATATTATTCTCCCCCATAGATATTTTTTTAGTATCATTTTTGGGTGAAGAAGCATCAGAACAATAGTTTTGATAAGCTTTCAGCTTGTAGAAATTTTGAGTAAATTCGAAGTAAGGGTTTCATGAGTAAAGCAACTATAAAATTAAAAAAATTGAACAATAAGGTTTGAAACATTGTGATAATATAGGGAATGGATCTTTCAACCTATTCCAAGTATCATTGGGTTGACAATAGGTTTTCAATTGTAGGTAGAAAGGACTATTTTTATATACACTTGTAGAAGACCATTTTTGACAAAGTTCTTCATAAGGTAAGATGAGTTTTATTTATTTATTTGAGTTATATAAACTTGGGTAATGATTAAAATTTTTTAAAATTGATAAATTATTAATATAAATATAATTATTAATAAATAAAACTCTATTTTGAGAAATTGACCTATTGGAGCAACAACTAGGTCTAGAGACCTAAAAATTTTAAAAATATAAAATTTGAGAATGAGAAGTCAGTTTCTTAGGGACCTATAGTTGGTTGATTTCTTATAAATTTTTACACATACATAAATCCTTGAGTTTTTTTAGTATCTATTCAAAGTGTCTTAAATAATATTATTTACTAGAAGGAAAGTAGATTTGAGATATTAGTGACTAGTTAAGAGTAGACCTAATGAGTAGTTGACTAGTTCAAAATAAGATTATTTGAAATTGGATTTTGAATCAAGATGAGAAAAAGAGTTGATAAATGAGGTTGGTATTATTCATGATATTAGATCATATGAATAGGAATTCCAAAGGCTTATTAAACATAAAAGAGAGATTATGCATTAGGTGGTATTAGGGGATGATAAAGGGCTTTGGCCAAAGATGGATCATTATCTCATGACTAAATATTCTATTTCAAGTTAGTAAGATTTTTTTTTATCAAAATAAAGACATTATAGTCAAGGTTAGGTAGGAGTTCATCTATCATGTTATGAAAAGATAAAATTTTAAAGATGAAGAAGTAGACCACGCACATGGTCACCAAAAGGAGTTGAGTGTAGAATAGGTGTTGATAGAGATTACTTAAGAGGTGAGGCAAAATATAAAGGAACAAGAATAATATAATTCATACAAGTAGTAGGCCTAGTTTCAATAAAATCTAGTAAAAAATGCATTAGAGCCAAGTGAAGGTGAAATATTAAGTAACTTATAGGGATGGGTATCCGAATGAGAAATTTACAAGGATTTATGAATGATTTTATGTATTTACATTATACAAGTTTGAGCATGATTGGGTATTGGTTTTAAGTGAAATCATATTGTGATAATGATCAATTGAAAAGTTATAAATGGGTGATGATAAATGCAAAACAAATAAGAGTGTGATTAGTCATTTCCACTACACACAATCGAGTAAAAGATTTATTTTGAAAAAATGTGGGAGATCCAAGATTTATAGCATTAAAAATAAAAAAATTTTAATCCTCATTTGTTTACAACATTGAATAAGATATTCAATAGATAATAGTTTGGAATATCAAAACAACTTTATACATAACATTTTAAGTTAAAACTAAATATAAATTATATAGATTACCATGATAGGCATAAAAAAAATTACATCTACCAACATAGCATCTAATTTTATGTGAATGTCATATACATATATACAATAACAAAAATGTGTAAATTTCTCTATAGGCATATAAAAAATCACATCTCATGTAAGATGTCTTATTCATCAAATAGCTTCCCTCTCTTTGCCTTCCTCAAAGAAGACTCTTCCTAGGATGCCATGATGGTAGATGGAAACCCCTCTAATGCCTTGGATTGATCCAAGGTCTAACTATGGGTCCTATGCTCATAGCTCTCTTGTAGTTAAACCTATTCAAATACAGGTATTATTAAAAAATTATGATAAAATACATTCAACCAATTGTAAAGAAATTAATTTTAAACCACACTAAAAATAATTTAAACATTCACTTAATACAAGCTCATGGTCCTTCTCAATCTATTTTTGATGCTAAAAAAATTTAGTGGTAAGCTCAACTATCTGAATAGGCATCTAAAATAGGGAATAAACAAGAAAGGTTGTTTTAATAATCATCTGACAGGAATTATCAGATGTCATAGGATAACCCTATATACACAATACATTCACATAAGTTATATTTTTCCCAAGTATGTATTAAAATTATTAAAACAGGTATATTTTTATAATTTAAAATTACAAGTTAATATATACCTCTATCAACACCTATGTAGAACATTGAAGCAGTAATGCCTATGTCTATCTTAGCTCATAATGATGGATGAGGGTCTACTTGATCCATAAAATGTTCATGCAAACAAGGTCTCACTTAATTTTCTATAAAGTATCAAAGATATATCATGATAAACAATATATGTCACTTAATATTCAATATAAAATATATATATATATATATATATATATATATATATATATATATATATATATATATATATATATTTTACATTGAATATTAAGTGATATATATTGTTTATCATGATATATCTTTGATACTTTATAGAAAATTAAGTGAGACCTTGTTTGCATGAACATTTTATGGATCAAGTAGACCCTCATCCATCATTATGAGCTAAGATAGACATAGGCATTACTGCTTCAATGTTCTACAATATATATCATGATAAACAATATATATCACTTAATATTCAATGTAAAATATATATATATATATATATATATATATATATATATATATATATATATATATATATATATATATATATATATGGCAAGATATTTCAACATGCATATCATGAAAAGACAATATAAACCAAGAATCATTTAAGTGTAACTTCCATGGAATGTGCAATGGCCAAGAATAGCAAGTATTTTTCATAATGGAGGTAATATAAATTTTTTAATACATGTAGGAAGTGTGAGTGGAAGAGTAGGAGGTGGAAAGAATAGTAGCACTTTGAGAAGGTAGAGATAGGGAGAGAAAAGAATTAAGAGTCAAATCAAGAACATTGTCTTTACTTGTAAAACTTATTTGGATAAAGTAAAATGTAAATAATTGTCTAGTAGTTAATGATAAATCCTTTAGTGGTCATATCTATAGTCAGAGAAGATTCAAGTTAGTATTATATAGGTTCAAAGTGCTGAAACCCATGTTTTAATACTCTATCTTTCGGCACAATAAAAAAGAGGAGAACATAATCAATTTAAAGTGTCATTATAAATGATTGAAATATTTTTCAGGGATATAGGAGCTATATGAAATGAATAAAAACACATTAAAAGTCTCAATAAAATTGATAAAATTAAAACTACATGGGAAGACTATATATAGTCCAATTAGTAATAATTTTGAGTTTGCATAGTCATAAAGAAAGACCATATAGAGTTCTTGAAAATAGAGTTAAGGATTTAAGGTATTGTGAATGTTGTGGGATATTATTTTTCCAACTTTTTGATTCTTTGAATTTCGCTCAAATGAATGTAAAGGGTCCTAAGGGTTTATTATGTCTTATTTTTTGACATACTCATGTTGGAGGGGTATAAAATTATGTAAAACTACATATTGGGAGTGATTTAGTATTTAGAAATAAAAAATAATATCTTGAGAAGATGTGTGGGATAAGGGTAGAGAAATTTAAAGCCTTAGAATCTTTGATAAGGGTCAAAATATCATTCTACCTAATTTATTATTCTCTTAGAGTTGGTCCAAGACTGAGACAACACAAGTTAGGGTTTGAAACTAGAAAATGAGATAACAAGTGATTTAACTAATGAAAAGTCTTTAAAATTTGTGAATGGGTGTATTTATATAGGAATAAGAGGATTTTGAAGGTTTAAAGTTGATTTTTATTTGTATGGTATAGTTTCATAGTATGTAGCCTTGAATTAGGCCTAAAAGACTTAATTAGTCCTAAAAAGTGTTGAGTTAGGTGTCCTAAAAAGAGAATTAAATTATAAAAATTTGTGTCAATCTATGTGATATAAATGGGTGTCTTAATGTGGGTTTGGTTTGGTTGGGATCTTTGTAGTTTACTCAGAACAAAGAGGTTTGCCTCAAAAAAGGACTAGTAGAAGGAGGTATCAAAGAGGAAAGAGGATTTAATTGAAGTGTTGAATCTTGGGTGTTGTGTGGAATGGTTGGATGTAAGAAATGAAATGGAGTAGGTAAATGGTATTATGAGTACTGTGGAAGGATAAAATTAAAGTAGCATGCGGACTTATGAAAACATATAAGAAGATTATAAATATTAGAGCAAAGATAAAGAGAGATAATGAAAGATCCCAAACTAGGATTGAAAGCAAATAAATTTGATTTCCACTAATTACAGCATTCAATCAATTAGACAAAGATATAAAACCGAATGTAGCTCATACTATAGTCCAGATGTTTGTAAAATTATTACAAATTGGTCTCAAAACCTAATTATTATAATAACCACTAAACTGGGAATAAAAACCTGGGATTTCGTGCTCTCGGCCTGCTGTGTCCAGAAAACACAGTCACCGACGTCGGTTGCTGAGGATGCCGACGTCGGTCGATACGCTGCCACCGTCGGTCGTCTGAAGGTGACCTCTGCCTCTGTCTGACTGCCTGACTGCCGGCGTCGGTAGATAATCGGCCGATGTCGGTATATATGCCGATGTCGGTCTCTATGTAACCCTGCGTCTGGACTGAGCCCTTTTCTTTCTCTGACCCTGCTGGTACGGCCTGGTGCCGATCTGTCTATCCGTACGGATTCCGTACCCGAACCTGGTATGCAAATAAAATATACAAATCTGGAACCTAAACACTGAATAAATACCTAGAACCCGTTTGCATAGGCTGAACCCTGGTATACTCTGTGGATGGCCTCTGAAGCTCCCGATCTGACCAATATGCACAAACTGGATTCCGTCTCGAATCCACCTCCGACAAAGCGCTGGGGTTTCATCCAACTCTTCGCCAATCTACTGAAGGGTTTCGTCCTCAGAGATTTCCAGCTGAATCACTGATTCAAGCTTCTCAGAATAATTTTTGCAAAAGAAGATATTAGATAATGCCAATGCTTTGCTTTCCCCTTCTTTTTAAAGCCATCCCAGGAAACTTCTAGAAGAAGTCAATTTTATTTTCATAATAATATAATTAATTAATTAAACCATTATACTAGAAAATTGGGGACATTACAGTCCTCCCTTCTCGGAGATTGCTTGTCCTCAAGCAATTCGCTCCTGATGCCCAATGCCAACTACCTGGGTGCCATGTTAATCTCAAAAATTTGCAAATTCTTCTGTCAAAAACACCAGGCTGGAAAATATCTGTGACTACATTCACTTTGTTTCTTCTAGAGAGTAGTGTGATAAACCTCAATATGTAGTTAGCAAATTCACCATCACATACCTTAGACTTAGAAAATGGCCGCTGCGCTACTCTGATTAATAAACTCTCACAATCCCCATAAGGATGTTGACTAATAATTGGGAAGGAAAATACCCGGCAACCAATAGAATTAGTTACCACATCACCTATAAAATGGGACTCCATCCTGTGAGATGACCCCTCCTTAGGTCCTCCATCTTGTGCTGCCTTCAAGATGATCTTCCTTCCCCCAGAAAGGAATTCTAGCTGCATACGGCGGTGATCAATAATGTAGCGCCCAATACCCTGTAACCACTGCATGCCCAAGACCACATCATAATCCTCTAAAGGAAACACATAAAAATCATCGGTTAAAGTGTAAGTCCCCATCTGAATGCTGAGCTGTGGAATCCATCTGGTACAACTCAATACTGCACCATCTGCCACCTTTACCCCGAAACCACCAAACTTTTCATACTGTAATCCACGCCTTCCCACTAACTTCCGGTCAATGAAGTTATGTGTAGCACCTGTATCTACCAAACTCACTACCCACTTACCCTCAAGTGTACCTTTCAACCGAAAGGCATGAAAGTTAGGATAACTGGAGAGGGTAGCCATAATTGCTTTTGCTGATGCCAAAGGCTCTAGGGTGTCTAACTCCAACTGTATCTGATCCTGCTCAATATTATCCTCAATGTCCGTATCAGGAACCTCCTCATCTCCACATTCAGAAGTTACTTCAATCAAATGAACCTTTCCTTTACCCATGCAACGGTGGCCTGGTTCCCATGGGTCTTTGCAGGAAAAACATAACTTTTTCCTCCTCAAGTCATTCCTAGTCTCCTGATTCATCCAAGGATTTGTAGAGGATGGCCCTTCTTTAATTTGTGGTGTATTGGCCTTCTGTA
This sequence comes from Torreya grandis, assembly GCA_037957365.1. Taxonomy (NCBI): domain Eukaryota; kingdom Viridiplantae; phylum Streptophyta; class Pinopsida; order Cupressales; family Taxaceae; genus Torreya; species Torreya grandis. The sequence goes on from JARHVA010000429.1 coordinate 5,067,980, forward strand.
TAGGCCGAGATTCCGCAGCTATTTTCTTATCACCCTGATAAGAAGTGGGTACAGTATCCAGTCTCAATGTCACATCAATGGCATCCTTAAGAGTGGCTGGTTGGAAAGCACGTACCAGTCCCTTAAGTCTATCCTGTAACCCCTCAATGAATAACATCACACTCCGTCTCTGAGGCATATCAGGTACCATAACCGCAATACGCTAAAACTCATTAATATAAGTTTCTGCGTGTCCACTCTGTCTAAGATGAGCCAACTCCCTGTAGTAAAGTTCTGTATCCTTACGGTCAAACCGTGCAATAAGTCTCTCCGTGAACTCAGCATAGGAGTGAACTAAGGCGTGATCCTGGGTGACCAATCCATGGTGCCACCAATCATATGCAATCCCCTCTAGATGTAACACTGCAAACTGAATGGCCTCACGCTCAGGCATGGGCCTCAAAGAAAGATATATGTCCAGCTTGTGGACCCAAGCTCTTGCACTAGTCTCTCCAGTGCCATTATATGAAGCCAATGTAATCTTCCCCGTAGCTCTATTGAGGTCATGATTATGCTGCTGCTGTGGTGGTCTATTACCCCGATCTCCCCTGAGTCTCGCTGTGTCCCTACGCTGTGCACAATACTGGGGAAGAGGAAAAACCTCCCTAACCTCTGGGGGTAAAGCTCTCCACTCTGCTGTGGCTGCCAAAACGGACTCTTGGAACCCCATCTCTGGTGGTTCCACCTGTGCTGGTTGTCCACCTGGAACAAACTGAGGCAGTAATGGTCTATTAGGAGTAGGTGTATGATGATGATGATGATGATGCCTAGAGGAATGACGGGAACTCCCCACTGAAGAACGGGAATGGTGACTATGCTGACTGGAGTGATGGGTATGATCACTACTAGTTACTGAAGCTGATCTATTCCTTCTACCTCTGTGTCTATCCACCTCTAAACGTTCCATGGTATCCTGTAATCTGTCTAGAGCCTGAACAATCCTGGGCTGGGTAGTGATGAGGGTCCTCATCATCTCCCTTTCTTCTTCATCCTGGTTTCTATGAGCATTACTCTGTTCTTCGGCCATGATAGGTGGCTGTCCTGAACCCAACTCTCGCTCGTACTGAGCTCTACTACGTGTAAAATATTTATGGCTTCTATCAAATCTTCCAGGATGCATAGAAATAAAACAGTTTTACCCCTACAGGCTGGCAAGATGCATGGCTCTGATACCACTGAAAGATCCCAAACTAGGATTGAAAGCAAATAAATTTGATTTCCACTAATTACAGCATTCAATCAATTAGACAAAGATATAAAACCGAATGTAGCTCATACTATAGTCCAGATGTTTGTAAAATTATTACAAATTGGTCTCAAAACCCAATTATTATAATAACCACTAAACTGGGAATAAAAACCTGGGATTTCGTGCTCTCGGCCTGCTGTGTCCAGAAAACACAGTCGCCGACATCGGTTGCTGAGGATGCCGACGTCGGTCGATACGCTGCCGCCGTCGGTCGTCTGAAGGTGACCTCTGCCTCTGTCTGACTGCCTGACTGCCGGCGTCGGTAGATAATCAGCCGATGTCGGTATATATGCCGATGTCGGTCTCTGTGTAACCCTGCGTCCGGACTGAGCCCTTTTCTTTCTCTGACCCTGCTGGTACGGCCTGGTGCCGATCTGTCTATCCGTACGGATTCCGTACCCGAACCTGGTATGCAAATAAAATATACAAATCTGGAACCTAAACACTGAATAAATACCTGGAACCCGTTTGCATAGGCTGAACCCTGGTATACTCTGTGGATGGCCTCTGAAGCTCCCGATCTGACCAATATGCACAAACTGGATTCCGTCTCGAATCCACCTCCGACAAAGCGCTGGGGTTTCATCCAACTCTTCGCCAATCTACTGAAGGGTTTCGTCCTCAGAGATTTCCAGCTGAATCACTGATTCAAGCTTCTCAGAATAATTTTTGCAAAAGAGGATATTAGATAATGCCAATGCTTTGCTTTCCCCTTCTTTTTAAAGCCATCCCAGGAAACTTCTAGAAGAAGTCAATTTTATTTTCATAATAATATAATTAATTAATTAAAGCATTATACTAGAAAATTGGGGACATTACAGATAACATAAAAGTAGAGTATGAACTGAGGAGGTTGATGTTAAAAGGAAATATTGTAGAGGTATTTGATTAGAAAAATGACTTAAAGTAGGATTAAGTGAATCAAGGAGGCTTAAAAGCCATTAAGTAGGTAAGATTGAAAAATAAAGATCTAGTAAATGCAAAGTGATCAAAGAGGTAAAGAGATTGAAGACACAAGACAAAAAAGGATAAGAAAATATCAAAGCATGATATTTGATAGAGGTAAATGTGTGTTTTCATTGATATCAGAGAAGCTTGTTAGAACCAATGCATCAAGATATTTGATAGATGAATTTAACTTAAACATACAAAATAGATTACATAGATTTAATGTACATAGAGCATAATATTAACTCAAAATTTTACCTCTGTATAAGTAAAAGGTGTCATTCCAACAAAGATATATACAATAGTAGATGGGCCAGTAGATGGATCTAAAAATATAAAGAACAGCTATGTGAAATCAAATGCAACAAATTTTGACTGTGATGATGAAGGCATTGTCACCTCTTGTAAGATGAAAACTAACATATATATTATTCAATTTCTATTTAAATTAATTGTTATCTAAATTAAATTTAAAAATATAACTTAAATTTAACATAACATTTATATAAAAGATACTTTCATCTATGTAGTGGCTGATTCTATACACCAAATATGCATGTTAAAAACTCATAAGTATATTATCCAAATCCTATGAACCACTAGCACCATCATCATCAGAAGTTCTAGTGCACACAGGTCCACAAGAACCACAAGGGTGCAATCAGGTATTCACACCAGGTGGTGTATCTATAACATCAGTCTATGAGAGCCTAATCATATGTTGAATGCGTGTATTGGTGAGTGAATTAAGAGCATATAGAGTGTCGATCTCCATGACCTAATGAATTATAGAGGATATCTCAAGATCAAGTGTCTTTTGAATACATATTCTTGTAGGTCGATTAGGCACACAACATGTAGTTGGTTGATCCAGTACAAAACCTTTCCCTTAGACCTAAAACTCACTATAATCAAAATAATTCAGAATCTCATTAATGATAAACTGACAGTAGAGTTTTCTCAAAAAATATAATGGGACGTTGTAGTTGTTACATGGTGGATAATCAAACACTATCCAACATTAGTTTCAAAAATTAACTAAATTTAAATTATATTGGTAGTGATGGATTGGAAAACTTTTAGCAGTTACCAGAAATGATGCATTGGTGGCTAAGTTAATGAATAAGGCACAAATAAAGGTTTTTGATATGTCTTTGTTCTTGATCTCAAGTGCTAATAATTTGTTAGCATAATATGTCCTACAACTATCCCAATATGAAGCCCATATGTCAATTTGACTTATTAGAGAGTTAATTTGATGTAATAATATCTTTAACGAATTGGCCAGATAGGTGCAGTGGGTATTGGTGGAAGTGGGATCCCTCATTCTCCTAATTAATTCTTTAATTTCAATTTTATTTTCCACAATGTGGTAAACTAGACTCTCTTAATTGTCTGGGGAATTTTTTGGAACTCCAAGAGGGTTAGGTGGAGGGATAAGAGGAGGAACAAGAGGGTTTTGTGGAGGATCAGGTGGATGGTTAGGAAGAGGAACAAGAGGGTTCTATGGAGGGTTAGGTAGAAGAACATGAGGGCTAGTAGGATGGACTATTGAAAACAAATAAATTAACACTGAAAATTACTAAATTACTAAAAATTAGGGTTAAACAATGAAATTAACTAAAAAGTACTAATATTTAGGGTTAATAAGTGCAATTTTTAAGCACTTACCTCTTTTACATGGCAACATTGTTGATTAACGGCTTCCTGAGATGAATTATAGTAAGATTTAGCCTCTCTCACCCAAAATGTGATCACGAAATGACAAGGTTAAAAAAGGAAGTTTGAATGCAAAATGAAAAATTTTCCATTCAAGTTTCAGTTTTTATTTTTTCGATTATACGAATAACATGACCGTATTATAAATACATTCATGTTATTGTTTTAAATAATATGATCACGCTATTTAATAACACAATCGCAGTATGGCTCGATAATTACCAAGCCATAATTTAAATAACATAATCATATTATTGAAAAACACAATTATATTATTTAATAATGTGATCAAGTTACCAAAATGTCCACAAAATTGTTTTCCAACTCTATATACTTACCTTTAATTATTTTTTATTTTCCTGATATATTAAAAATTTAAAATTCTTTCATAATATAAAAATATTATAAGATATTCATAAACAATCTCAAAACTTTATAAAATATTTCGAAAAACTCTCCAAACCCAAACCCTACACCTACTTTGTAGAAAATATCTAAAATGAGAAGCATTCAATTCCTTATAAAATATTTTGAAGAAGTCTCCAAACCCTACCTCTACTTTATAGAATATATAGAATGGGAAGTATTCAATTTTTTATTTCACTGAAAGAGGAAATCACATTAAGTGGAAAATTGAGCAAAACTCTGGTTCGACGTATTTTGAAGGCAGCACGGTCATATGCAACAGCGGCAGCTTCCGCTGTGGGAAAGGTGCACAGCCAAAGCCTCCTTTTCTTGATAGGGTCTCATGTCTCTGCTGTAAATTTCCGCCAAGGCCTCTCCCTTACGTCTCTGTACCACCTTCTTACTTTATTTAAAGTATTACTTAGAGGAACCTCTTCGGCCTCCTCCTTCAATAATAGGTCACAATTTGGTTTAAAATCCTTAGGTTCTGCGCTGAAATGCTGATACTGAATAAGAGTGCATGTAGAGATGTCGGGCACTAATCTTTATGGAAATCTTTGTCATGTTCATATTCTCCTCCACAATCTGAAGAAGATCACAAGAAAATTCAGAGGATATGAAAGAAACGAGGTGATATATTCCTGAGTTATTATGGAGGTGGGGTTTTGATATACTGCGGAAAAAGTCCGAAAATGACCTTTCAATGATTTAAATTTTATACTATTCAAAACGACACGTGATCCATTTATTGTTGAATGGACGGTGGGATTTTATTGTTATGTTTTTTGGTTCCAACTTCTTAGGGAGGTATTTTGCATCATCGTTAAACAATTCAACGCTCGAAGTAGTGGTGATTGCTGGTAGTAAAACTATTGGATTCAAAATATTGTTCCGAAGTATTTTGTGAGTTAATTTTTTAAGTTTTTTATATGTATTTTTGCAATTTTTAATTTTATCAATAGTTATAAGTGGTTAGAATAATTTTTTTTAATAAATTATTTTATGGAGAGAATTCATTATATGGACTCTTTGGAATTAAATAGATGTACTCCAAAATATAATTATGTTTTTAATTTTATTTCCTTTCGTTGATGCTCAACATGTTTATACAATTCTACAAGAGGTTTCTTGGCTTTTTAGAGGCTCTTTGCTTGTTTTTCCCTTTAAAATTGTCATTTTGTCAGTGACCAAAGACTTGAAAAAAATAAATAAAGGGATTGTTTCAAATCCTAATGCAAGTGCCTCAAGCAATAATAATATTGTTTCAAAACCTAACTTTGGTGTTCATTCTCAATATGTTTCTACGAATGTCATGACGATAGACAATCCTATTAGGAGTGCACTCATGTATCCAAACTGAAAACTCCAACTAGGTTGTTAAAAATCACTATTCTACAATTGTCACTTTTGTATGAAATATTATCCCTACTTATGAAGAATGTACATGAGATTCTCAAACTTATGTTTGTATTTTTTTCTTACATGGCATTAATGTAGTGCTCTGGTAGTTTGCATCAACAATTAGGGGATGGAGAGTATGTGAATAGTAAATAGTGCTCATTTCAACTTAGTCATTTTGTTCAACACAACCAACAATAATTTTTGAATAGTAGATTTGGAAATCTTCAAGGGTTAGATTACGAGGATATTAGTTTAGATCCTATTAAATTATGGATATTTAGTAATAGAAAGTTCAATGTCTTACAAGACTATCTTGCAAGTATGTGGTGTGTGATATTTGATAGCGATATCCAAATATCGATGTCCTATGTCTATAAGATAACAGTATAGTTTGAATTTTATCAAAATATTTAATATGATTATTTAGTTTGATAGTCATTTTCCCACTAGGAATCATGATCTTAACCGATGGGGAGTAATTACATTTATTTATATAAAATGTTGGTCATAATGTGTTGATCTTGGATGTGACCCCAATAATCAAGACCTTTGGATTGTATTAAATGTTTAAAAATTATCCATGGGAATTATTAATTTGAATGTCTCCAATGATGTGGTGGAAAGGGTGAAACTTTGATGGTGGATTTCTAACAAACTACCATATGCACATTGGATCCAATGCTTTGATTTTAAAAGGGTTGTGATACATCTAAAAAGCAAGGTCACCTCCCAATGTATGGAATAAATAGAGAATGGGATAACATGCAAAATAATTTTATTTTTTATGACCCAAAATGATTTGATACTTTGATTTTATTTGTGGGGTTTCATATTTAATTTATAGTTATGTTTTCATATTTTAATCTATAATTTATATTAGCATGAATAACATATCATAAATACAAACCAACTACCTTTCTAATGTAGTTATCTATGTATTATTATTTTCATCAATCTCTCTCTCTCTCTCTCTCTCTCTCTCTCTCTCTCTCTCTCTCTCTCTCTCTCTCTCTCTCTCTCTCTCTCTCTCTCTCTCTCTCTCTCTCTCTCTTTAACACACACACACACACACACACACACACATCCCAATGATTGATGATAGATAGTGTTCATCTAGCTATATCAATGTGTTGGGTTAATAAAAAAAATTCTTTATCAAGATAATAACTATAGACTCCATCATATTCATCATATATTATGATTCCTAAATTGAGTTCTCTAAGAAGAAAAAACATTCCATATGACGGTCAAATGAACGTC
>JARHVA010000429.1:5080000-5087500 GCA_037957365.1 Torreya grandis
TAGTATGATTCCTTAGGTCAAAACTCTTTTTACACAAAACCATATTAATATTTATGAGGGACTTGGAAAATTATGCAATGAACATCCATAAACACAACAATTCTCAAATCATAGAAAATCTTTCACCAATATAAAATTCATTGTAATACATTAAAGTAATACACAATGTACATGTGTGTATAAAAATATATGTTTCCACAAAAACATGACTCTATAATAGTCTACATCCCAACCAAATCTAGAGATGATTGTAAAATACTTTATAAATTTCCACAAGGATAAAGAAGGGTCCTTATATAGTAAAAATAATATGTTAGTGAGATATTTTTATTTGTTGAGTGAAACATAGGAAATGATCATTCCCGAAGTTACAACTCACTCGTATCACACATGTAAAGATAACAACCACTAAAATCATGTTATTCACATAATAGGTCACATATTGGTAACACATCACCAAAGGTATACTTCACATCAAGTGTGGACATGCTAGACACCAATACTCCCACTAAATAATAGGTTAGGTGATGTGGTAAAAGAAACTACATTTTAAGCATATTAGTATAGGTCCTAAAAACTAGGCATGATGAGGTATCAATGTATAATTGTATATAATAATAAAAATGTGAATGTTAAAGTAGATATCTATTAAATGTAATGAAACTTCCAACATAATGAATAAATAAAAAATTAGTTCCCATTTATCTTATTGCATGAACAAGAGTAATTAATGAGACATGTTCCATCTAAGGAATATGGATGGTGAAAACGAAAGAAGGTTAAATCATAAATTGTTATAAATGTTTTAAAAATTTAGTTTGGTTTGTTTAAAAATTTATATCCAAAAAAAATCAATAATTTTTTGAAAACCCAAGAAGTATAGTCATAGAAATGCTCTGACATAAAAACATCTTCTGCATCTGCTAGTAAGAAACAAATGGTACAAAACATATTCGAATAACTAAGGAAGCATTAGTAGCACACAAGTGACTAGGGAGTGAATAAAAATTAGCTATGAAAATTTACTCAAATAGTTTTAATGTGTTAGGTGTGAATAAAAAAATGTTCAAAATCTTCAAGTGAGAGTGCCCAATATTGCACATGAAAATACTCAAGAATTAAAATTTGAAAAGGGTGCAAAAAAAGGAACACACACATGAAGGTAAACATAAAAAAATCCTTATGTCACTTTATAAATCAATTTGACTATAAAATACATCTAAAACTCCATCCATAAGCTATATAAACTATTGAAGAGTGATTCCCTCTTAAAATGAGGTGGTACTTATACTCATTACTAAGCAATATGATTCACACTCTAAAAAATAAAAAAATTATTATTAATAATTAAATATGATTCATTAGTTCCTATAATTTTGTGTTACATCTATGAATAATGTGAAAAAAATACAATTTAAAAAAATAGAATGTAAATCTAAGCTCTAAGTCAAAATTTATGGGCAATATTAGATCAAAAATACATGTTATAGTTATAAAATCAGAAAAAACTAAAAACTATGGAAATATAGTTTATAAAATGTAAAAAAAAACAAAAAATTATGTATATATTTAAAAAATAGTCAAGGTAAAATAAATCACATCACAATGCTTCAAAGAGCAAACACTATGAGGCATGTAAGTACATGACTTAAAAAACAAGATCGAATGATGCCAGGTTATCCCCTAGGGAATAAATTTACCTATCGAGTGGTCACATGATGGAATTTTGTTATTACTAATATAAACCCATAGAAGTTATCCACTAGATGTTAAGCATAATGGTCACGTGTTGTAGTCTATGTGGTAGTTAATAGGTACGTAGTTAATGTGATCTCTTTATTACTCTATCACACATAATAATAACTTCAATACACATCACAAGTGCCCTAATGCCCTATTTTTAAAAAATAAGTACTTGTTACAAATATATTGAAGATATGAATAAGACGGTATGAAACTAAATCTATCTTTTGGTAAAAAAAAAATGTTAAAAACCACTATCTTCTCTACTATTCTTTTCTTGTTCTACATATTTGGGTTTATTAGAATTTTTGAATATTATTATTATTATTATTATTATTATTATTATTATTATTATTATTATTATAGTTTAGGAAAAATAATTCATTTTAACCATAATATATTTATGTTTATAAAAATCATTAAACCTCAGAAAAGTATACCATTATACCCATTGTGGAATTTTACTAGATATGTCCCATGTATTAAATATCATTTTGTAATTTTTTGAAATAGTTTACACATCTTCTAGTGGTTTGAAAGAACATCTCAATGAGATAAGGTATTATGAATTAGAATAAAAATACAGATACACATAATTTATTTGTTAAAGGGGCCATGAAAACTTTCCATTACTATGTCCTTATATGTATACATTACTATGTACTTACATGTATCCATAACTTTTTTTTGAATATTATATGAAGAAATATTAAATAGATTTTTCTCTTTCTAGATGTCCTAACTTACATAATTGTAACAAAGAGTGGGTTGTGTTAATTATCCACTTGATTAAGCTGGGATGGTGTTATAAAAATTGAGTTGGTCTTCCCACTGGCTTGCAAAAGTTTTTGAAAAATCCTTAAGGCTTATGAAAATATACATTATGTTATTATACATATTAAAATAAGATCATTACATATAGAAATATCTCATTGATGCATTTTGACTAATAATTTGTGATTATTCTACACACTATCACATTTTCATATAAGTTTATCAAGGTAATCTCAATCACCCTTTCCCAAAAAATAAAATCTATGTTCAGTTATTCATGATGGATGGCCATACATTCTTTCTATTTTTCAATATTACATTTGGTAGAATATAGTTTCAATGTCTCATGAGAATACCATGAAACCCTACATAATTATCCTAGTATTTGTTGGACAACATAATATTCATTTGAAATGTTTGTGTTGTATGTAGTTATAAATTAGATACAAGGAACAAAAATGATTAAATTTTTTCATAGTCTAAATAAACTACATAAAAATGATCTTTAAACAATACATTAAAAATAACAAAACAAAGACAAAGCACCGACATCTATGAATATTATTGAGCTCATATAATACTATTAACCATTAAAAAAAATGTACATATTACCCTCATTTATACGACACTTAATAAATAATTGAAGACTAAAATAAACCACTTATAATAAAAAATATCTCACAAAGAGTTTATATCAATAAAATGACAAATAAAAAAAAATTCCAATGTCCATTCATGTATGTCAACATGTTTCAATAGGGTATGCCTAAACCTTAGAGTATGCTTATTTTGGATTGATGTTAGGATCTTACCTTGCTCTATGTTTAAACCTCCATCTACATTTTATGACTCAACTAATGTTGAGGTGGTTATAACTAATAACTAATACATTAAAGAGTGATATGAATGGATGTTTCTAATGTTTATTGGTTGTTGTTAATGGAAATAATGACATATTGTAGTATTAATTGGAATTTTAAATTTTTCATATGTATTCTTATATGAAATATATTAATGAAATGTACAGTAAAGATGTACATGGTTAATTTTTTTTACTCACATTTCTAATGATAACCTTGTCAAATTATTGAGGTCAGGGTGTAAAAACTTCTTTTCATTAACATCAATTGATTATATGAATATTGAAGATGTTTATGTTTTTTAAATGTTTTTTTTTTTACATATGATTATAGACAACCTATATGCCTTGCATATGTTATTTGATATGATACAATTCATGTGTCTTTCAAATGTATGTATATTATTTATGGTCCTAGGAAATACGTGATAACTTTTAATTCCGATCTAATTAATGATGGTTATAAATTGAAAAATTCATACTATTTATCTTGTCTTCATGATATTATGACTATATAATATCATAATGTAGAGAATGTGGTTGTTGAAATTAGTTATAAATTAATGTGTGACCAAATGTGTATTAGAATTTACGTAAGAGATGATAAGTTATCCACACTTCATAGACGATAAGTGTCACTTGTTCAATAATTTGTCATTATGAAGATCAAATATCTATAGGATGTTGGTGAAGTAAAAATAACACTAAGGTAGGGTAGATCAAGTAGTGATGGAAGTCCATCCAGTCATTGTAACATGGTTTCACGACTTATGTAGTTACAAGACATTGTTAATGAGATTCATTTTCCACTTACCTATTCAAATTTAAGTACAAATGATGAACAACATACACCATTATTCACACTATGACCATAACATGTTAAAAATGAAGCTAGATCTGATATTGTGATACGTCCATCATCCAGCTCCATTCTAGAGTTTGAGGAGATTTGGGAGGGCATACATTTTAATTTATGGGAAGTATTTTTATTTATTTGTGGTATTATAACTATATGTGGTATGGGTCTAATATTGGGGTATTTCATGGGTAGTAGGAAAGATAAAAAATATTATATGTAGAATTAATTAAATGAAGGCTCTATCTTAGTAGAGAATAATTACCATGTGAAGTTGTAATCAATTTTCTAAATGAATCAAAATTTTGTTATGTTATTCAAAGTTTTTGTTATGATACTTAAATATTACAAGTGATATTAATATGTATTATTACATGTGGTTAGGATAATAATGGACATAAAACTTAATTACTAATAATGATTACATCATCACCAAGTGTTTCAATTGGTAAGTAGTTACTTCATGTAAAGTTAATAAGGATGGGCCTTGTATGAAACATATAATCACATAGCACATAAATCTTAGAATTATCACTTTGCACATTTTTTAGAATCCCTAGTCTGGGCATCACTATGTTATTTTTGAACCCATTAAGATCTCTAACTAGCTATAATATGATTTTTTCTAAAGAATTTACATTACCAATGAAAATAGATTGACAACATAAATAAAAGGTAACATAAATTTTGTAAAGTAAATCATCCATACTGAATATCACATGTGTTAGTCTCGTCAATTAAGTTGTTAAATTTTCTTTAGGAGCTTATAAGTTGTTACGTTGTATGATTTCAAGATAGAATTTTAATGTATATGTTTGGTATTTATTTTCTATTTTTAGTAAATATGCCTATGTTTATCATTTCCCCTTATTTGTCAATGTTAATTATTTATCATTGTTGCTTGTTTATGAATGTCAATTATTTATCAGTGCTATTATTTATGCATAAATTAATAAGTTTATTTTTTGTCTAGATTTCTCATTTTATATATGATGTCCAAGTGGAGGATATTTTTATCTCTTAAAATGCAAAATCCACATCCTATAGAGTTCTCTTCCACTGAATTGGAGTGTAATGATGTGGACTATAATCTGGGAAATGATAATAATATTATTGTCTAGATAGAAAGAGATGTATAAAATACTTATTAAATGGATAATGTAAGACGTTGCAGTATCCCACTAATTTCCATATTGAAGATAGTATATTTAATCATATTCCATCTGACATGTAAAAAGTTAGGATCGATAGATCTCTATAATAAATAATATGGTTATTGTGTCTTGTAATTGTTTTCTAAATATGAATTGGTATTTTTTAAATTATAATTTATGTATGTATTATATAGGTATTAGTGTATTATGGATCTGAGGATTATAGGGTTAAATATGACATACATTATGACATTTAAAATGTTGTGAAGGTTGATATTCATATCCAACTTGGCCAGAAGCATTAACTTCATCGATGTCAATGTCACTTTTATATTTGTATGTTTATGAAGATGTAAAAACATGATTTGATTAATTATAATAACATGGGCCATATGGACCAGTAGCACATAGTTTTCCATGGTCAAGAGATTGATGAATTTAGGAGTAATCATTATAATTTGGGTCAATTCATTATTAATATAATAAATTCAATTCATTATAATCATTATAATCTAGGTGGAAAAGTTGTTATTGGTCCTGAATCCTAATCTTATTCACCAAAATCATAATGACATGGTCCATGCAAAAATACATTGTTTAAATTTTAAATGAAGAGGGATGATTTCATGAATAAATATGGCATCCATAATATTCAAATAAGGATGAAATAAGTATAATAAAAATTCAATCCTAGTCATGTAGATAGGGTTAAAAAATTTGTCACTAAAAATTATAAAAAAATTATTTGTATATGAATAATATTAAATAAATTGGAACAAAGAAGCAACCCTTTGTCTTAGGCCTCTATCTTCATAAATAATGTCATTATATATTTTAGTATGCACCAAATAATATAGTTTCAATGGAATCCAAATATGAGATAGATGGATAAAAGTTACTTACGAATATTATAATTATAAACTTCACACTTGTTACTATATAAGACTTATGTTCATGTTGTAGACACTTCCTGTATTTGATAGTATGAATAATGGACTTGTTGTTGCATGTGTGTTGATGTCAAGTTATAATATTCAAGACCTGACATCATATATGCATAAGATAGTGGTTGGTGTGCATTATCACATGTTGGAATGGGGACAAAATTATTTTATGGTGGATGATGATCGAAATAAAATTATTTCTATTATGTAGGTTGATCCCATGTGTATTATAAATATATCTTATTATTATTGAAAATAATTATTTATTTTTTAATTGTGATATATTTACTTTATCATTGTTAGTCTATGGAAATGTTTCAATGTGAGGTATGCCTTTGAAGTTGGTACAAGAGGAGAGTGTACCTAAAAATTTGATTTCAAAGGTGAATACAACTGAAACATGATAGAAAATGCTTATAAGCCTAGTGAAATAATGTAAAAGTTACCTATTGAAGAGGCAACAGTTTATGATGTGAACCTATTCACACAAAACTATGTGTCTCAATGATCAAAATAACTATTGGAAATGTCAATGGCTATACCATATTGGCATGTGTGAAACATTTTTATATATAATGTTCCATGTGGGTTAATAGTCAAATGTTAACATAGAAGTACATCGCTCTCATTTTCAGCACATGTTTATAAATAAAATTAGAGTTTCATCTCATCAAAGAATGGATTGGTTGGTGAAGAATATTTTTTATAGTATATTTTTATATTACTGTTGGAGCCAAATATGTAATGAAAATGGGTTTTATAAGAAATTCAGTCTTGTGCTTTTAGAGACGAAATCATGGATGAAATCACAGAGCATCCTTGATGGCAGTTTTAGGTTTATCGAGCTTGATCTTGATGTGGCATGGGTGAGAAGACAAAGTAAATAATAAACATTTTAAAAGATTAAAATGTTGAATAAGTCCCTTAAAATGTGTGAATACATGTGTTCATCCCTAGGCCATGTGTGCAAGAACATGTTAAAAGTCAATGAAATGATAAATACATTTGGTAAGTAATTTTCATCAAGAGGTAATGTTGATGATCATGTCATTATTATTTGTGTATTTATTCTTATTTTCCTTTATTTTTTAAAAATTGTAAATGATTTTAATACTGTTATTGATAAGCATCCCTTTGTGAATTGTTTAAAATGATTCTAATATATTTATG
>JARHVA010000429.1:5092500-5107500 GCA_037957365.1 Torreya grandis
AACTAAGATATATGAAAAATATGACCAAATTACAACTAGTTTGTATATATTATTATGGCATCTTTATTTTAGGCAAAATTACACTAGTCTTTTAGATCTATAGCCTTCATAAAGATAGAAACAAATAAATCAACACATGTTTTGAGATATTTTATCAACAATAAAATCTATGAATTTTAATAATGACATACAGTGATAATCATCCTCTCTATTGCAAAGAATGTAACATGTGGAAACATTTTATGAGATGATTCTTGTACTTGAATTGGAATTCTTTCACTTTTGAGGAACATTTTATTTATTCAAGAAAAAATATCTACATACAATTTCCTTATGGGAAATGTCTCGTTATGTTAAAGAAAAATTCATAATAGGATTTGAGATCACATTTCCACCCTATTCAATATGAAATAAAATTTGACATGATGTATCAAATAATATATGGAATATACACAAAATAAATAAGACATCAAACATAAATCATTTCTCTGAACATTCTTTTTCCTCTTTCATTCCATCTTTTGTTTTGAACCATCCTTGTCCTACTATTAGAAAATATTAGTAACATTACTTTCATTAAAACAAACAAACTAGATTTTTGATTCAAGAGAAAGATTGATTTAAAATATAGGATAAAAAATATACCTTCTATTTCAACTCTCATCTTCTCCCCTTCACATTTTAGTTTTCAGTAAAGAAATTTTATTTTTTCAATCAAGTTTTATAACTCACATGTGTTGATGTTTTTGTCCCAAAAATGTCAACATATCTAGTACCCTAAGGGAGACCCATTAATTATTTGGAAAAATCTCTTAAAATGATCTAGCATACTCATTTCCTAAAGCCTAGTGGAAACTGAAGATATGGGTACAATTTACAACTTGTAAACTTGAAAATTGCATCTAGACCTCCACTTCCCACTTTACTCATAGACAATAGAAATCAAATATTGGAATGTAATTTTCAACTTGAGAAATTTAAAATAGCTTCCCAACCCATACTTCTTTCACAACTCATGCCCATCAGAAACTGGAACCCCACTTGCAATTTTTAACTTGCAAAGTTGCAAATTATAAATGGGACACTAATTCTCACAAAACACATACCCCATAGAAATTGGAGATTAGAATGCAATGTGAAACTTTAAAAATTGAAATTTACTTTCCAACCTCCACTTCCCATATAGCACTCTAACTATAAACTAGAACTCTAGTTGTAATTTAGAACTTGCAAAGTTAAAAATTGCATATTAAGTTCTACTTCCCTCCGACTACCCATCCTATAAAAATTGGAACTCCATTTTCAATTTGTAACTTTAAATGTTGTAAATTACACCTCAAGTTCCACCTTCCCATTTTCAAAGAACCAATATACCCTACATAAATCAAAGGTCAAATTAAAAATTGCAAAATACAAAGTTGCTCACAGACCTCAAATTTATAAACTTCTTACCAACCACTGACTTAGGGGAATTTATTACGTAGGTTATATATATAAAATAAGGTTAATTTTAATTCATTGTTAATTTGTAAATCTCAATATTGGAGCTCTATGCCTTGAACCATGACCCTGATAGCATCCTTGATCTATGACACCATGTATTCAAGCCACAAACCTCAAGCCATGGTGCCATTGATTCCCCTACATGGTATTCCTATTTTCCCATTGCATTTTCAATTATCATTTTTCTCTGAAAAGATAAGATAGGTTTATTTTTAATTTCTATTCTTGTCAAGTTGCAAATTTAGGGGTTTTATTTGTTTAAGCACTATTAGGGTTTTAACTTGAATACTTAGTGTTATATTAATAATTTCCTAGTTATTCTATTTCTTATCAAGTCTTTTACTTCCATTTTATTACACTAGAAAATCAAGGGTTGTTGAAAATAATTGTAACTAGCTGAATATCCATTTGAGGATTCCCTACATAGTCCCTACAGAATTTTCACCTGCCATCACAAATTCAAAACCTATAGAGTTTCAACGTACTTTGGTAACCCCATAACTCTACAGATAATCTTAGTACACCTTAAAACTCTAAAGCCCATCAGGGATATTAATTCCATTTATAAGCCTAAAACCTACCAAAATTTTCACTATATATTACAAGTGTGTTTTGCAACCACCATCTCTGAAAGACATTTTCCCTATAAGAGCAACTCCAATCTCGATTGAATCTTTTACCTATTTTTTGCAACCCCAAAACCTGCCAACTCTTTAGCTAGTTTTCCCCTAACAAATTCCTATGAATACATGTCTATAAAATATATTAAATTCAAATATAAGGGACCCAATGCCCTACTCAACTTGGAATCTAACACAAATGATATTTTAAACATAGACCTAGGTCACATGACCTAGGTGATTTCTAGACTAGAGTGAATGTCAAATTAAAAAATCACTAGATTTAGAGCATTTTAGATTATGGACTACCCCAAGCAGTAGCTTTCCCCTATTAGTGTAGAACCCTGCGATGGTGCTCACATTGGTGAATCACTATGATACTAAAAAGAGAGATGTGTTGAATGATAAGGGAGAGATAATTTTAAACTTGGACCCTATATTTATAGACTCAGTGTCCCTTATCCATGAATATGAGAGTTACCTTGATATAGGTCCCAAATAATCCAAGAAGTTTTATCAACACAATAACACTAGATGTCTAAGGGTCATCAATAAACAAAAGGTAAAAGTCCCTAAACCTACTTCCATAATACTACCCAACTTTTCCATTCTATAAAAACTTAAACTCTAGTTATAATTTACAACTTGTAAAGTTTAAAATTGTACCTTGAGTTCCATCTTCCCATTTTTAAAGAACTAAGATATCATATCGCATGTAAAGGTCAAAGTGGAAATCACAAATATGTAAAAAACAAACTTGATCAAAGACTCTAGATTTCTGAACTTCCCACCAACCACTAACTTAGGGCCATTTATTATAGAGGTTATATAAATGAAATAAGGTTAATTATAACTCTTTATTAATTTCCAAATCTCAAGATTGGATCTTTGTGCCTCAAACCATGACCTTACTAGTGACCTTGAGCCATGATGCCATACATTGAAGCCATGAACCTCGAGCCATGATGCCATTGATCCCTCTGCATGGTATTCCTATTTTACCACTACATTTTTAGTTAACATTTTCCTCTTCCAAGATAAGATAGGTTGAATTTTTCATTTTTTTCCTATCTAGTTAAAAATTTAGGAGTTTTTTTATTAAGCATTGTATGGTTTTATCTTGAGTCTTTAGTGTCATTTAAGGAATCATCTAGTTATTCTATTTCCTATCAAGTCTTTTCTTTCCATTTTATTACACTAAAACACCTAGGGCTTTGAGAATCATTATAACTAGTGAATTATTCTCTTGAGGATTTAATGCATATTCCTCAAAAAATTTTCACCTACCATGACAAATTCAAAACCTAAAGTGTTTCCTCCTACTTTTATAACCCCATAGATTTGCAGATAATTATACTGCACCTTACATCTCCAAAGCGCATCGAGGATATTACTTGCATTTACAAGC
Source organism: Torreya grandis (assembly GCA_037957365.1). NCBI lineage: Eukaryota > Viridiplantae > Streptophyta > Pinopsida > Cupressales > Taxaceae > Torreya > Torreya grandis. The sequence goes on from JARHVA010000429.1 coordinate 5,096,032, forward strand.
CTGAAACCTATCGAAGTATTTATTAAACATTGCAATTGTGTTTTGTAACTACCATTTATGATGGAAATTTTCCTTGCAAGATCAACCCTAATCTTGATAGTATCTTTTAACTATGTTTTTCAACCCCAAAACCCACCAACTCTACATTTGGTTTTCCCCTAGTAAATTCTCTAGAATCCATGTCTAGAAAAGAAAATAAATTCAAATCCAAGAGACTCAGTTCCCCACTCAGCTTGTAATGTAACACAAATGAGATCATATACACATACCTAGGTTAAATTAACCTAGGTGATTTCTAGACTAGAGTGAATGCCAAATTCAAAAATGACTAGATTTAGATAATTTATAACTATGGACTTCCCCAGGTAATAGCTTTCCCCTATCAGTGTAGATCCATGATTTAGTACTCACATTGTGAAGAACTATGATACCACAAATAGAGAAATGTTGAATGACAAGGGAGAGAAAATTATAAAATTTGACCTTGTATTTATAGATTTAATATTCTTGATTCCTAAATATGAGAGTTACCTTTATATAAATATTGAATCATTAAGGAATCTCTATCAAGATAATAATATTAGATGTCTAAGGGTCATTGATAAACAATGGCTAAAAGTCTCTAGGCCTAATTCTATAAGACTGCCCAAAATCACTAGCAAGGATAGATTTTAAGGATGAAGTAGGTAATTTAATCATACTACTACATACAGTCACTCAAAACACTAATGAAAATAACTTTTAAGATTGGATGTACCAATACATATAGTTAATACATCAAAATAATAAGTACATTCATAGTGCACAATTGATAAGTGACTCCATCCATAAGTAATTGATAGAAGTCCAAAATATAGGGAAGTTCTATATGACTTCTTATATTTTCTACAAATTACCCAGGTGGAGATCCTTCACAAGATTGAATACAATAGATGATTAAGTAAAAATTATTTTCACTTATTACCTTGACCTCACTCTCGAGGGAACTAAGCAACACTTTTGAAGGGTAAATAATGCATTTATATACTACATCATAGTCATGTTTAATAAATATCTATAAAAAAAGAATTTTTTTTATGTTTTTACTTCATAGATAACAAAATGTGGATCCTATTTAATTCAATTCCCCAAATACTCATACATTAGAGTATAGGGATTCAATGGTTGTCCTTACACCCTCCCATGGTATGTAAGAGATAAATGGGCTTTAATATAACTTGTGAGGCATCATGTGGAGACTAACAAGTTATTATCAAGTAAATAAAAGGCAAGAATCCATTTCCCCACCAGTATAGGGAAGTATACATGCCCTTCCCTATCCAAATCTAAGTGTGTATATGCTAAAATGACTTAAACGACCTTCAGGTATTTAGAGGTAAGGCCATTATATGATGTAAATGACAACATTACTAGTGTATTGAGGATCAAAACATATTCCCATGTTCCCTAACATGAAGACTATTATGAGGACCTTCAAGATGAAGAATAAGTGAGACTAAAGGATTATTCTAGGATGAACCTATATCAAATCAAGGATTTTAATATGGCACCAATCCTTGAGGACTTAGTAGATGATAAATCCCTAGTAGACAAGGTTTACTATGATACCAAAATATTTGTTTAACCCCTTCTAATAATAAGATGATCTATTACTAAGTCCCTTTCATTAGTGGATAGAACCACCAAAATAATAAATAGAAAAATAAATTGGCTTAGAAGTAAAGGGGTCAAGGTGACCAAGGAAATAATGAGAATCAATGAGAAGCTAAGAGAGCTCAAGGATAAAGGAGTGCTACCAACATCATAAGGTTCCAATAGTGGAAGCCTCCCAAAACAAGTAGAGAGGCTAGTGGTATCTCACAAGTAAAAGCACAAGTAAATTTATAAGAGAGGATAATATAGTAGACAAGGCACAATAATTGATCAATCAATAGTGATTTAATCCAAAGATATATCTACTATTAAAGCACTAATAGTTTCTACTCCTATATCAGTCATAGTTTCTACTCCTATTTTTGTTATAATTTTTTTTCTTATCTCTATCATTCCATCAGCTACAACACCTCTTCCTCCTGTCTCTACTCTACCATCACCTGAAACATTTTCCCCCTCTATTTCCATAAGATCGCTTATGCCAATAATTCCATTGACAATAATTTAATCAACTCAATCAGGAACTTAGGGTTCATTTCCATTCCTCTCTCCATAATTCCTCCCTCTTTCACAGTTTCACTCTCTTCATCTATAATTCCTTCCATCTCATCTCAAATCACCGATACCACTCTATTAATCACTAACACCACATAATAGTATATACCTATGGATTAAATCATATTGAATATAATATCGCTAGCTATCCCAAACATTGGGATAATTATTGATTCATTTTAATCTCAAAATGCCTTACCCATTTCATCAACCCTGAGTGTCCCCATAATTTTGATTGATTCACTCACAACTCTGAATTCCACACTCCCACAACTTCCCCTTTTAAAACTCCCTATTCCTACCCCTAAATTGGTGTCACTTCCATATCCAACAACCCTAGTAGGCACATCCATTTACACTACACCCATTCCATCCATTTACACAATAACCCTAACCCCGATAAAGAAGGTAGAGACAGAGCTAGTCATTGATATAAATGTGGCCAATCAACCCACAATTGGGGAAGAGGTTTCCAAAAAATTACCCGATGAATCAATAGCCATATCAGTGAAGGATACAACAGTCATCACTGTGACCGCTAGTATGGAAATTTTAGCTATAGATTCATAATTGGTAGTGCTAAGACAATATGATGCTACTCCATGTTGGCTAGTGCAATCAGTGGGGAGGAAATAGAAGATGATGGTGTCCTTGAGCATATTAGATTTTGGCCTTATAGAGGCATTTAAGAAATAAAAGGTATCTCCCATAACTATATCAATAATACCATATGATTTAGAAAGGGATAAGTATGTAGAGATTTTAGTCCCCCCACTAGACAAACAAAAAGAAGATCTAGTGGTGGGGGATTACAGAATATAAAAATTTCACTTTGGTCATCCTAAAAGAGATGGATTGAAACGTGATGTTCAATCCAAAAATAACTCTATTTTTGAGAAAATGGATAGTGACAAGGTCACAAAGGATGAATTGAAGAATACTATTAAATAATTGACGACTGCACTAAAGAAGTTCATTGAGCCCATTTCCCAACCAACATAATCTATTACTTGAATTTCTAACCAAGAAACACTTGATGTAGTTAAAGATATTGGTATCATGGGAAGGGCTATAAAGTATTAGATAGAGGAGCTCATTTCAAATGGAAACATAGTCATTAAGTTAATAATAGACTACTACAAAGCTTTGAAGGATAGATGAGTAACTTTAAAGGAGTAAATAAGCAAAAACCAGGAAGAGATTAAAAGGTTGAACCTATTATATCAAAAGTTGATAGCTATGGATATGACTAAAATTGATAATGAAAAACATACTAAAAAATGATGTAGAGCATGAGGAATTGGACAGAGCAGCTCAGTTCAAAATAATAATACTAAAAAAAAGTATCAATAAAGCTAATCCTACACATGATAAGGTCACATATACTCTCTTTGACATTGAATATATGATGAATAAATTGTCATGTCAAGCAACATATCATCAATACCAAATTCTTTCATCACAGGAAGTTCAAGACAAGCTCAAAGGAGTGGTCAAAAGATAGTCAGTATGAGACACCACATTGATCTTGAGCTCCATCCACTATTTTATCAGGTACCATAATATACTAGATCAAATGGGGAAAGAATCTCAAGTATACAGGGTTGTATGAAGGGAAATCTTTGACATAATTACATAATGTGAAATAATCCATTTATACTTTTTTAATCCTGATGAATATCATATCCTAGATATCTTCAAGAGTTTTGATGTATATATTGAAAATATACAAGCAAAGAAAGATAAAGAGTATTTAGAGGTTTTTGTTGTAGATTAATTATTTTCATCAAATACATATTATATATTATATTTATTATGTGTAAAAGTATTATAAAGTTACAGATTATAAGTTGTAACTATTGTTTTGACAACACTTTTTGAGAAAGAGCCACTTGTAATTTCCATGTTCCTTTTTGACAAGGTGAAGGTTGTAAAAAGGAAACTTGTAAATTGCACTTTCATTATTGAAAAGTTTGAGTTGATTAACTATAAAAACTCAGATTGTAAATTATGTTTCTAGTTTTGTCAAAATTAGATGACTTAAAAAGTTGAAAAAGTTCTAATTTAAAATTACAAGTTAGGTTTTGTATAAAAAAAACCTAAAGTTATCTAAAATCTATCGATTTTTCTAAGTATGAGTTCACGTTTTGGCTCCTCATTGCATGAAGAAACTATAGTATCTCAACTCAAGAAGATAAAGGTATTTTATGAATATTCAACAAGTTCTCCCATGCCTACAGTAGTTTTTTGTTGAATGTTAATCAATTGTATGCTCCTCTTTCTAGCCAATCACTTTGCCAAATATGTCATTCCAGTTGAAGATCACACCCCCTTCACATGGGGTTTTAGATTTTTCATGCTCTTAAACTTAGCATGGATTTTTTGTTAACTACATCTCTTGCATTGAAATTTTTTGCATAAATTTGGGTATTATGGCATAGCCTATTTATATTTTTCCATTAGAGAGATTATTCAACACTTTTAATAAGTTATCTACATGTTGTAACTTAGAGAATGAGAATAGAATGAATATATGGCTTTGTTGTCTATGTTATCCTTGTATATGAAAGGCTATTTATCAAATTTATGGATGATTTTATTCTTATTTTAGTCATAAAAATGTCATTTGTGGTATTATTTTACCTTTTTGAAAGATTAATTGATAAAAAATTATAGAATCTTTTCCCTTATATGAGAAATACCCAATATTAAATTTGGTTCCACATTTACATGAGTTTGTGCCCCAATAAATTTAAAAATATTTATTGTTGTGTTGTGTTCATTTAAGGAAAGTATTAAAATCCACTACAAATATTTAGTGCAATCACCATTTCCTATTTTGTAATTTCATTTTTAAAACTCTTTTTTCCTAGTCAAACCATAGTTTATAAGCATAATTTCCATATGAGTTGTAAGTTTATCAATTAAACTAAATTTAGTGAAAGGGATTTGGCCTTATACATAGGTTCACCTCAATTACCAAGGTCCTACAACTTAGAGGTGATCCGATTGTATCATTATATTTTCACATAGTGAGTTACAATATAAAGACGGGTACAAAATCTATGTGATAATAATTTTTTATCATGCTCAATGGGATCAAAAAGTTATTACTAAGAGATTAGTGGTACTCTCAATAAGAATTATATAATCTTTGTACTCAGACTCAAAAGTACCTAGTGACTCTTTTGGCTTACAAATTCAAGAAATCAAGGTTCACGTATGCCAAAGAAACAAACAAAATCATCTACTAAATATAAGAAAGTTGATTTATTTGGAATTATAATTTCCATATAAGAATATATCAAGATAAATCATACATTACAATAGAGTATATCCTTCAAATTTGTTTGCATCTCCTTCAAATATCCCTAATAGTTTCATACCTTCCATTATGGTTATGAGAAACCAAAGTTTCTTACCCTTCAATAGAGGAAACCCACTTCAATTACCCATTATGATGATATACCTACCTTAGCTTTAAAAATCCTTTCATATTTTATTAGTGAAACTTCCACCACTCTTATGGAACACATACAATACATTACCAATCTTTGTTATGTCCATAATGTAGTACAAGATAATGTTGTAATAAGAATTCTTGTCTCCTCTTTTAATGGTAAAGCCTTGCAATGGTATAGAGGCCTACCTTCCAATTAAAACCATGTTTGGTATGACTTAGGGATTTAAATATACATGTAATTTAAATATAAGAGTGATGACATCTCCCTAGTTGAATAATTAACTTCTATTCAATGGGCTCCTTATGAGTTCATGAGTAATTTCAAATTTTTCTTTCAAAAGACATGTAAGAGAATTTTAGTGTTGGTTAAGATGACCCCAAATAATGCTTTTATATATTACTTAAGAGCTTTAAATAGTGATATATCTATTATTATTAAGTCAATGGGTGGTACCACACTCCCCAATGCCTATGAAATTATAATAAAAGCAAAAAATTGCCTAATTCAAGATGGAAAGATTGCCCCATGGCCACCAATGCCTCTATCTCCATAAATACCTCCTACACAACCTACAATTTATCCAATTCCCACTACAAGCAAAGAACCAACTTTAATTACCACTCCTATTGATGATTTATATGAGGTTAAGTCATTGTTAAAGATATTTGGCAATGATTTGGTAGTAATGAACATGTAACAATCCCAAAACTATTGGCCTTATTAGCAATCTAACCAAACATAACAAACCAACAAACAACCATACCAATGTAATTTAAAACCACAAAGTATAAATTTTCAAACAAAACCTTCAAACATTTGTGCTCTACCTATGCTAAGTAATTCAAAATCTATTTTACCTATTCAAAACAACATGGCGTAGGAGTACAAGTGGTGTGATCCTTGTGCTCAACCACATAATTAGGATACTTTTTTGAATGAAATCATTAATCAATTCTTGATGGTTAAAAACATATCAAACACTTAAGAACAACAAGAATAAGTCACACCCCAACAAAAAGATACACAAGAACCTACTCAGAATGAAGCTACTCTTTTGAACTAGCAAGAGGAAAACTTTTGTGGTGTATATTAGGAGGCATTAGTTAATGGTGTTGGTTTGGTGTCTACAAATACATGTTTAATTAAAATATAAATATAAAGTGATCAACCCCTTAGGGTGGAAAAATATACTACTTATAAAGTTGTAAAAGTATTTGTAGAAGGCAACACAGTATATAATCCACCCTTTGTGCCAATGGGCCAATCAAAATCAAAAGTGTTGACCCTAAATCTTATGAAATAAGAAATATATCCTATAAAAGAACTAATGAAGGTTGGTAACATTAATTTTAGTTTTTTTTAATAAATTAATAAGACTAATTTTAATGTCACTATGTGGGAAGCACTGTCCATTCTATCACAAAGAGATTTTCTATAGGAACATTTGAAAAACTTCTAAATAATAGAGAAAATTCTGCCAAGGGGACCTAATGATGAAATTAGTTTATGTCAACCACAAATTGACACCAAAGTGAGTAAAAATGGTAAGAATACCCATTTCTACCTTTCACTTATAGTTAGGAAATATCTTTTTTATAATTACATGGGAGACTTAGGCTCTAGCAGTTTTATTAGGCCCAAAAAAATAGTTGACACTCTTGGTATTAAGTAGACATGTATCTCAAAAGGCATGGTTCAATTAGATGGGACTACTATTTGAATATTCATGGCAATAAAATTCTTAAAATTCACCATCCACACATGTCCAAGATTGTTAATTTCCCAAGATATTTCAGTTATTGATCTCCCTCTTTATTTTTCCATTTGCCTTTAATGAGACTTCACTACAAAAATGGGAGGGTATATTTTTGCTAATTGGTCTCATATGTTGATTAGAATGAGTATGGAATGAGATTAATAATAAGATATGATCTAATCACTAAATACCATATTGAGCTATACATTCCTATCCTAGTGGACATGAATTGTACATTACAGGATCAAAAAGAAGAGATTGATCATGAAGTTGTGACACATGTGGAAGATATACCAGACACTCATATGGATGCATGGGGATCAAATATCAAATTTTATCATTATGAATATGTAAAATAAACTAGGTTTCATAAATATGTCATTCATGAAAATGATGCAATCATCTTGAATCTCATAAAACTAGCTGAACATCTTTAAGGAATATGGAGACTTTTCTTTGATGGCTTGAGAAGTAGGAATGGTGCAGGTATAGGTATTATTTTGATCTCTACAAAAAAGGAGAGTTATTTTTATTATTTTATAATTTATTTTAGTTTCACTAACAATGTAGCTTAATATGAAGCATTTATTTGAGGTCTCTAACTAGCCAAAGAAAGAGGGATAAAATCACTACAAGTATTTATTGATAATAAGTTGATTATTCACCAAGTAAAATCTAGAATCATAACCAAGAATAACATGTTGAGATCTTAAAAACACATTATTTGGGACCTATTATAAGTCTTTACCACTTTAAACATTCAAGTGATACCAAGATCACAAAATAAGGATTTTAATCATATGGCCTCGATAGGATCCTAGTATAACCTATCTAAAGAGATAAAGAATAAAAACATCCATCATGTAAAGATGATAGTAAGGCAATATAATACTGATAACACAGACAACTGGTAAGTCTTCAAAAATGATCAATAAATTATGTGTTTTTTGAGAGAAGAAATAAAATTATATGATAGAAACTAGTCAAGACTCCAATATAAATATAGAGATGAAATCATTCAATTGAAGATAAATAAATTAAAAATGGGACATTTAAATTTATAGAGTATATTCAATTTAGATTATTATTTGAAATTTTAAAATAAGAACATCACGGTTAATGAAGAATACTATGAGCCAATAGTCATTTTAGAGGGTAAAACATTGAAAATTGGAAAGGTATGTAATGATTATGAAAAACAAGATTTTATTGATTTGTGTCAAGAATTTGATGATTATTTTGCTTGAATTTATCAAGATGTAAGGGGGTTTGACCCTAGCTTAAACCAAAAAATAATAAATCTTGAACCAAATACTAAGTTTGTTAGATAGAAACATAGACCAATCAATCTAAAAATATAACCCTTGATGAAGAGTGGGCTATCCAAACTGATGGAGGCTAATATAATTTTCCCTATCAAACATTCATATTGGGTTGCTAATTTGGTTCATGTAATGAAAAATAATGGTGAAATCAGGGTTTGTGTAGATATGAGGGCCCTTAACAAAACATCCTTGAAGGATCATTATCCCCTTCCACCCATGGAGAAAATTATTAAAACCGTATTGAGATCTAAAAGATTTTCCCTTTTAGATCATTATTCTAGATATAACTAAATCTTAGTGTAGGAATAAGACCATTTCAAGACTACCTTCACCATAAAATGGGGTATGTATGCATATTAAAAGATGTATTTTGGCCTAATTAATGCTAGTGATACATTCAAAAGAGCTATACATATGGCCTTGAGAGGTTTGATAAATTAAATTATCCTATTATTCCTAGATGATATTATTGTTTAGTCAACACAATATGATGCACACATGGATCACCTTAGAATTTTTTTCAAAAGGTTTCATAGAATTTGGATTTTCCCTCAATCCAAAAAAGTGCATTTTCATAGTTCATAAAGGGAAACTACTAGGACACATTATTTCAAAAGAGGGTCTTCTAATAGACCCAAAGAGAATAAGTGTTATATCTACATTATCACTTCCAAACCATAAGAAGAGGTTACAAAGTTTCCTAGGAAAGATGAAATTCATAAGAATATTTGTTCTAAACTTTACCTCTATGGCCAAGCCCCTTACTGCAATGCTTAAAATGGGTATCATTTTTAGCTAGAAACAGGAAGGAAAAGATAGTTTTGAAGCCATATAGTAGGATATTTCTTAGGATCCTACTCTGATCAAATGTAACTATGATAAGGATTTCATTCCATATTCTTTTGGAGGGGAAGGCAACATCTCAGCTTTTCTAACCCAGTAGAATAAAGAATAGTTAGAAAAACCAATATATTTTTTTAGTCAATCCTTGAAGGATAATGAAAAAAATGCATTTTTGTGGAGAAGCAAATATATGGTATAATTAAATATCTAAAAATGTTTAGTCATATGCTCTTTAATAATATAATTCATCTGATGGTTAGTCACCAAAGTGTCAAAGAGTTCCTTCTAAGCTAGGAAATAAATGAAAAAGAGTAGGATTGATCACATACATCATAGAATATGTCATGAACATCAAAATTATAAACCTTTTAAAAGGAAATGGCTTATGTGAATAGCTAGATTCTAATATTAAGATTACTAAAGTAGTATCTGATGCACTATATGCTCAAAGTGCATCCCAACTAACCAATCCACCTCTATTGAACAACTGGATCCTTGACCTATCTTCTTGATAACTAGTGAGTACCACTATAATTTCTAATGATATAAGAAAAGCTATTTCAGAATCCAATCCATTAATTATGTTATTATTGAAGGAATAGTTTTTAGGAAAGATATGAATGGATTCATGCTAGGACATATCATGCATAATCAATTACCCAAGGTGCTTGAATAATTTCATGATGGTTCATTAGGTAGAAACTTCTTTGAAGAACCATGACCATTAAAATAATGAGAGGGTCTTATTATTGGTCTGACATATTCAAATATGTCTATCAATCGGTAAGGAACTATGAAAAATATGCTTACTTTATAGGCATGCAAATATTAGGAGCTCTCCCTCTTAAAGCAATCCAAGCTGACTAGCTACTTGCTCAATGGGGATTGGATTTCATTTTTATGATCAATCTACCATCAACTATAAGCCACAAATGGTTCTTGATAGTAACTAACTATTTTACCATATGTATTTAAGTAGTTACATTAAAAGATGCCATAAAGGAATCTATCCTAAAATTCATGGATGGCATAGTCACAAGGTTTGGTGTTCCTTACACTATTATCTTGGACAATGCCAAAACATTTTTGGGAACCAAATTAAGTGAATGGGCTATAAATCACAATATATAATTGAATAATTATTCTAATTATTACCCATAGGTTAATGGCTTGGTAAAGTATACCATCATAAATCTCATAAAGATTATCAAAAAGGACAATGGAAGACAATCAAAGGACATGGCACACAGAGTTTAAATTAGCATTTAGGGCTGATAGGATCACTCCAAAGAGAGCCATTATTAATTATCCATTCATGTTCGTATATGGATGGGAATTTATAGTTCTTCTGTCAATTGAGATACCATCTCTACAACTCAATCATTTGTTGATTGACAATGATGAAATGACAGTATGATTGGTGAAACTCATGTAATTAGAAGAAGTCAAGAACTAGTCAATGAAAGTTCTGAAAGCAAATTAAGATCAAACAAAGATAAATTTTGATAAAAAAATATCTGACATGAGATTCAATGAAGGAGACATGGTTTTAAAATGGGATGTTGAAAGAGCTAAACCAAGCTACCACACTAAGTTTGATATAATATGGAGTGGTCCCTATATTGTAAATTAGTCTAAAGGAGCTAATACATTCCAACTATCCAAGCTCGATGGATCAGAACTACCTATTCTATTCAATGGGATATATCTCAAATTTTTTTTTTAAGATTTGAATTCCTTCTAAAATTATTATATATATTAGGGTTAGTTGTGTTTTCTAAATAATTGATTTTTCATAAGTAAACTCATTAAGAGTTTTTATTTCCTTGGTTTATTGTATTTTTCCATTTTTCATTCTTGTTTAGGCAAATCC
>JARHVA010000429.1:5115000-5122500 GCA_037957365.1 Torreya grandis
GTGTAGAGTCCTGAGCTAGTGATCATATTGGTGAATCACTATGATACCAAAAAGAAAGAAGTGTTGAATGACAAGGGAGAGAGAATTTTGAACTTGGACCCTGAATTTATAGACTTAGTGTTACTAATCCTTGAATATGAGAGTTAACTTGATATAACTCCTAAATCATCAAAGAAGTTGTATCAGGACAACAACATTGGTTGTCTAAGGGTCATCAATAAACAATTGTTAAAAGTCCCTAGGGCTACTTCCATAAGACTACCCAAAACATTATAAAGGATAGATTTTAAGGATGAAGTGGGTGATTTAATCATACTACTGCATAGAGTCACAAGAATCCCAAATATAAATAAATTTTAAGACTAAATGTACCAATTCATAGGGTTATACCCTCGCAAGGTATGTAAGCAATAAATCAGCTTTAATGGAACTTGAATAAATTGTTATCAAGTAAACATAAAGAATAAATCCATTTACCCATTAGTATAGGGAGGTATACATACCATTCCTTATCCAAAGCTAAGTGTGCAAATGCTAAAATGACTCAGATGACCTTGAGGGATTTAGAGGCAAGGCCATTATATGACAAAAATGGTAACATTACTAGTGCATTGGAGATTACAGCATATTCCCATTGTCCATACTATGAAGAATACTGGGAGGATTTGCAATATAAATAAGAAGTGAGAATGAAGGATTATTTTGGGACTACTCTAGATTAGATCAAGGCTATTAACATGGCACTAGCCTTGAAGATGTACCAAATGATGAATCCCCAGAAGATAAGGTCTACTATGATAGAAAAAAATCTATGCTCAACCCCTTCCATCAATAAAGTGGTCTATTCCTTAGTCCTTCACATTAATGGATAAAACCACCAACATAATAAATATAAAAATCAACTAAATTATAAGTAAAAGGGTCAAGTTTACAAAGGAAATAGTGAGAATCAGTGAGAAACTAAGATAGATTAAGGAGAAAAGAGTGCCACCAACAACATAAGGTTCCAATACTGGAACCCTCCCAAAATAGGTAAATAGGCCAGTGGTATCTCATAAGTGAAAGTAAAAGTCAAAGGCTAAAAGAGGGTAATCTAGTAGCCAAGGAGAAGTAGTGGATTGGATGATTGTGATTTAATCTAAATATATAGTTATTGTTGAAGCAATAATAGTTTCTAATCTTATCTTAGTCACAGTTGTACTCCTATCATTGTTATAATTTCTCCTCCTATCTTTGACATTCCATCAACTACAACACCTTCTCCTACTATCTCCACTCCACCATCACCTTAATTAGTTTCCCCCTCTATTTACACCAACTCACCTATGCCAATATGTTCATTACCAATAGGTACATAAACTTTATTGGATATTCAAGTTTCAATTCCACTCACCTCTTTCAAAATTCCTCCCTCATCCATAATTTCACTCCATTCTTCCATAGTTCCTTCCATCTCATGTCTAATAATAATAAAAACCCCATTAGTCATTAACACCACACTATAGTATAAAGTTACAGACTCAATCATCTTTAATACAATCCCAATATACATCCAAACCACTAGGATAACTATAGCTTCATTTTCATCTCCTATCACCTTTCCCATTTCATCAACCCTGAGTGTCCCCATAACTTTGGTTGATTAATTCAAATCTTTACATTCCACACTCCCATAAGTTCCCCTTTTTCAAATACCTATGTCTACCCCTCCATTTATGTCACTTCCATCTCCCACATACTCTATAGTCACATCTATCTGCACTACACCCATTTCATCACCTTTCATAATAACCTTAACCCCCACAAAGGAGGTAAATATAAAGCAAGTAATTGATACAAATGTGGCCGCTCAACCCATAGATGGGGAAGAGGTTAGAAAAACATCAGCTGAAGACTCAATGATCATATCAGTGAAGGATACAACACTCATCACTGTGACCACCAGTGCAACAAATTTAGCTATAGATTCATAGTTGGTAGTGCCAGGATAATATGATGCCACTCCAAGATGGATAGTGTAACTAGTGGAGAATAGATGGAAAAAGATGGTGTCCTTGAGTACATTGGATTTTAGCATTACAAATAAATTTAAGAAATCAAATTTATCTCCCATAACTATATCAATAATATGATATGATTCAATAATGAATAAGTATGTAGAGATTGCAATCCCCCTACTAGACAAACAAAAATAATATCTAGTGGTGGGGGATTACCAAATATCAAATGTTTACCTTGGTCATCATACAAGAGAGGGATTAAAACATGATGTTAAATATACCATTAAATATCTTTTTGAGAAAGTGGATAGTGACAAGGTCACAAAATATTAATTGAAAAATAAGGTTAAAGAATTGATGATTAAACTAAAGAAGTTCATTGATCCTGCTACCTAACCAATAGAGTTTATTACTCAGATATCTAACAAAGAAACACTTGATGAAATAATAGAGATTGGTAGCATGGGAAGGGATACAAAGGACTAGGTAGAGGAGGTCATTTCAAAGGGAAACGTAGTCATTGAGTTAGTAATGGACTACTACAAAGATATGAAGGATGCATAGCAACTTTTAAGGATAAAATAAGCATATATCAGGAAGAGATAGAAAGGTTGAACCTAATCTGTCCAAAGTAGATAGTTGTGGATATGATTGAAACTAATACCCTCATTATATAAAAGATAATGAAAATTATGTAGAGAAAGAGGAATTAGATAGAACAACTTTGTTCAGAATAAGAATACTCACATAAAGTATAAATAAAACTAAGGCTACACATGACAAGGTCACAAATATGCTCTTTGACATTGAAGATTTTTTAAATAAATTATCATGTCAAACAATAGATAATCAAGACCAAATCCTTTTAGTAGAGAAAGTTTAAGATGATTTCAAAGGATTGGTTGAAAGAGAGTCAGCATAACACATCACATTCTGCTAAGCTCCATGCACCATTTTATTAGGTACCATAATACATTAGATCAAATGGTGAAAGAGACTCAAGTATATAGGGCTACATGAAGGGAACCCTCTAACACAATTTCAGAATGTGAAGTAAGCCACCTATACTCTCTCCATATTGATGAACATCATATCCTAGAGATATTCAATAGATTTTATCTATATATTAAAATGGCACAGGTAAATAAGGATAAAGCGTCTTCAAAGGTTTTAGTTGTACATTAATTCTTTCCATCAAATACATTTTGTATATTATATTCCTATGTATAAAAATATTATAAAGTTTTGGATTGTAAACTCCAAATATCATTTTACAACTCTTTTTGAGAAAAAACCACTTATAATTTTCATGTTCCTTTTTGACAGGTTAAAGGTTGTAAAAATCAAACATGTAAATTGCACTTTCATTTTTGACATGTCTGAATTGCTTAACTGCAAAAAATCATATTGTAAATTACATTTATATTTTTATCAAAATTGGATGACCTAAGAGGTTGTAAAAGTCCCAATCAAAAATTATAAGTTAGGTTTTTCAAAAATAACCTAAAGTTATCTAAAAGTTATCTATTGGTCAAAGTATGAATTCACTTTTTGACACCTCATTGCATGGAGAAGCTACATTATCTAAAATAAATAAGATGAAGGTGTTGCATGAGGATTCAATAAGTTCTCCCATCCCTACAACATTTATTTTAGAATGCCTAATAGTTATGTGCTCCTTTTTCCAGTCGTTCACTATGCCAAAGATGCCATTCTAGCTGAAGATCGTGCCCCTTTTGCATGGAATTTTTAGTTTTTTTATGATCATGAAATGAGCATGAAGTTTTTGTTAAATAAATCTATTTCATGAGAATTTTTTTGTATAAATATGGGTACTAAGGCATAACCCATTTATCTTTTTACTATTAGAGAGATTATTCTGCATTTTGAATAAGTTATCTACATGTTGTAACCTAAAGAACGAGAACAGATTAAAATTTTGCCCTTTTTATCTATGTTATATTTTTGTATGGAAGGTTATTTATCAAATTTTTGGATGATTTTATTCTTATTTCAGTCACAAATATTTCATTTGTGCTACTATTTTACCCTTTTGAAACACTGTTTGATAAAAAATAATGAATCTTGTCCCTTATATGAGAAATACTCGATATTACCTTTGATTCCACATTCACATAATTTTGTAACCCAATAAATTTCAATAAATTTATTATTTTACTATGTTAAATCAAATTGAGCATTAAAATCCACTATAAATAATTGGTGTAATCACTATTTCTAATTTTAGAATTTCATTTCTAAAACTCTTCTCTCTCAGTTAAACCCTAGATTAGAAGCAAGATCACTAAGAAGAGGAATTTCCACATGAGATGGTAATTTATTAGTTGCACCAAATTTAGTAAAAGTAAGCCAACCTTATTTTTAGGTTTACCTCCATTCACCAAGGTCCTATAGCTTCAAAATGATCCCATTGTAACATTAGATTTTTGCCTAGCGAGCTATAAAATAAAGACATGTGCAAAATCTATATGATAACAACATGTATGAATAGGATGTGAATGTATTTTTTTAATAATTTAATATAATGTAAAAAACATAATTTTAGTGACATTCATTTATTCCCTCTAGCTTAGAATCTCCCCATATCCTTTTCTCATTATTTTATTCATAATTTTAAATATTGAGTTCTTCTTCTATTGTTGCCAACCTTTCAAGGCTCAAATCATCAAAGTTATAGACATGCTATTTTTTTTAAAAAAAAATTAACTTTTTTTAATTTACACATATTATATAATTATTTTAAAAAAATCCATTCCATAAACATCCATTGTCTTATCTTGATTGGATACCTTACTACTTGATGACCTAGAATGAGAGGTAACATGTGAATATTAGCATGGTGTTAATTAAACTATGATTTTGTGCAATTTTTCTTCTCACCTTTTTATAATGCAAGACATTATGGTGAAATACAATATAATTGGTCCTTATATATAAACTCCTAAATAATATTGTAACCATTCTTTGTGTACTCAAAGATAATCTAAAAACATAAAAAGGTTGACATTAAACAAGCATCTCTAATTTCAAATTCTTAGTATATACATATGAATTAAAGATATAAAAACATGAGAGAATTATCATTTTACAATATAAATATCATGGCATGTCACTAAATAAATCTTGTGGAAATTAAAATTTGACATTGTCCTCATGGTCACATGAAACATGTGAGTCTCTTTCTTTATTAGATATTCTAAAATGTTCCTATGAAAGTAAAATAGAAAAAACAAGATCAGAATCCTATTTCATAGTAAGTTACAAAGAAGTCACAGATCTCCACATTTTACTTTATCTTTTGAAGGATATCCATGTGCACTCTAATAGGTTGAAGAATTAATTCATTCCATTTATTTGTTATTCCTACAGGGGAAGATAAGAGGTGCGTATGCAGGTAAAATAAATATAAAAATATTATAATTGATTTTCATATGATGTAATTAAACACATGAAAATACCAGCATGTTACATTGTTCTTCCATTTATT
This sequence comes from Torreya grandis, assembly GCA_037957365.1. NCBI lineage: Eukaryota > Viridiplantae > Streptophyta > Pinopsida > Cupressales > Taxaceae > Torreya > Torreya grandis. The sequence goes on from JARHVA010000429.1 coordinate 5,120,509, forward strand.
CCCATGTCTATGCTAAGAGGTTTTAGAGTTCATTAATTCCATTGTTATGCCCTTCCTGCAAGGGAGGGTAATAAGTTCCAATATAATAAAAATTAATAAAAAATTATCATAAAAATGATTCATATAACTTAAAAACACACTCCCATATCCTAGTATATTAACTTCTCCTTCTAACTAGGCCCCTGTGCACATGAAGAGGTTACTAAAAAACTGTTTGCAAACTCACAATTTACAAAGTCCTCAACCTCAAATAAAATGATTGTCTACCCCTTCTCAATACCATAGTTTACCTTACAAATAAGTAAAATATTTTAAAATCACAAATATGTATACAATAAGATATTTAATTGAAAATGGAATAACATGGAATAAGAATTACCCTTGTATCATGAGAATAATTTAAAACATCATAATTTTGATCATCTTCATCCTATGATGAAACATGTTATTTTGTTTCTTCCTCGATGATAATTATACATTTTTTGTAGGAAAAATAAAAAATCAATTATCACAATAAAGTTTCCTACAAATTTCAAAAATTTGAGAACCCCACATATTCCCTTATTTCATATTATATTTTTCATAGGAGGAGGTTGTGTGCATAGAAGGAGGTTGAAATACATAATTTATTTTGTTCAATTCTTATTATCTTCCTACAAATGGGAGCAATGTATCCATCATCCCTACCATTATTTTGATACAAAAATAATGCACTAGTTATAATTTGAATTTTTATTTGAACAAAATGATATTATTATTTGAATATAAAAAATAAATAAAAACTTTATTTTTGATATGCTTAAGAAGAAATTTACTTGTTCATGTTTTTTCCACAACCTTCAAAAAGTCATCTTAAATAAATCCCAAAATTACTGAGAGAATTCAATAGGAAACCCATCTAGCCTACTGGATTTACATTTACACAAGCCAAAGACAACATGTCTTATTTCTACTAAAGAAATGTGAGAAAGATGAGAATGATTCTAATTTGTAGAGATAAGAGTAGGAATATGTTAAATAACCTATTGTTGTGCTACCATATCCAAAGGAACAATTGTAAAGAGATGATAAAATAAGTTGAGAACAATATTAAAAATGATTTGTGAGGAAAACTCTAGATTTACATTATCCAATTTAGAAGAAGAAATGTGATTGTTAGATCTTTGCAAAAACATGAATTTATGAGAAAACATCATGTTTTTATGCCATTATTGAAACCACTTGATTCTAGATTATTGTTTCCTAATAATTTTCTTCTGAAGATTCCATTCCTCAAGCTGATAGATTAAATGTAGTTTTTCATGCTTAAGATTATCATTAAAATTTTTGAGGTGAATAGTTTCAACTACCTTTTCCAATCAATCCATTATGTCTTTATTTTCAACCTTTATGTTCCCAAATTCATTCTAATTCCACTTTATAAGTTGATATTCAACATATTTGATCTTTTACACAAAAAGGTAAATATTAGTGACATGATAATGCTTGAATTTTATCCACCATTATTACAATGTGTTTATCAAATAAACATTCCAAACACACTTTATTTGGAACCAAAAATGAGATTTTTGGCATTGAGAATACTAGACTTCCATCATAACTAGCCAGTGATTCAATCCATCATTGTTAAGAATAGTTGATTTGGGGATGTTCATATTATCTAAAATCCCCTATGTTAAGAATAATCTATCCAAAATCTTTGTAATAAAATTATCACTCTATCTTATTTCGATCCATGTCATCAACCAATGACCATGTTTAATGTCAATGAGATTAAGAGAATAAATGTAATCCAACATAATATTGGAATTAACATCAAGATTTCAATTGCCACCATTTTTTTATTCACATGGCATTGAAGTCACCTCCACTTAGGACACAAGCTCTTGGAAAGAGATGAATAATGTACTCAAGAGCCTTCCATTGTTTTTTCCCATCCAAAGCAATAGAGAACTAAACATTGATGAAGAAAACTAGTTGATTAGAATGTCT
>JARHVA010000429.1:5127500-5205000 GCA_037957365.1 Torreya grandis
TTCAAGCGCAACATATTTTGAGAAAGTACATTTCTAAATAAAAACCCCTTCAGGTCCAATATTTTATATATTTGATTTTAATTTTTGATTCCTTAAAGAAATATTATGGGGTTTAATTTTTTAAACATCTCTTGATTCACACATATAATCCAAAAAAAAATTCTAATGTTGAGGGTCCTTAACAAAAAAATAATAAGTGGAAATGGGGTGATTAAAATAGCATATGGAGTTTTTTTTAAACTTTCAATCTACATGTGGAATAGGGTTTAGATATAGGAATTCATTTTTAAAAAAATTGAGTTTTCCAAATATGAGTTGCACAGGTGGGATATCCCAATTTTTAGCTTATTCAATTGTTTAATATTCCACTTAGTTAGCTAATTAGAAATTAGATTGTTTCATTCATGGTTCCTTACTAATTTGGGATATAAGTAACTCTTACAATGAAACATGGATAGTTATTTTATTAAAGATAATTATAAAATGCTATTATTATCAAAATGCCTCCAAGGGCATATGTAATTCAAAATACCTCATTTGATTGAAGTTTTGAAAGGATATAATGATAATAATCCCACAATAAAAGAATATAAACACAAATCTAAAAGGACCCTTGACTATAATTTAAAAATAAACCCTTTACATGTTATTTAAAAAATTAGATGACATTAGAAACTACGAATTTTCACAAAATATGTGCTCATGCTTCACATCCTCATTTAGGTTTACATTTATTTTCTAGTAATATGAAAAAAGATACAAGAAAAATAGGACCAAATTCCAATGAGTTTGTATATTTTATTATGGAATATTTATTTTAGGAAAAATCGGTCTAGCCTTTCAGATCTAAAACTTTCATAAAGATAGTGGAAAATAAATTTGCATTGTTTACATATATTTTGTCAACAAAAAAATCTATGAATTTTCATAAAGGCATGTAGTGACAATCATCTTGAGTATTGTAAAGAGTGTAACATGTGAAAACACTTTATGAGATGATTCTTGAACCTAAATTATATTCCATATATTTTTGGATATATTTTATTTTTTCAAGATAAATATCTACACACACTTTCCTTATGATAAAAGACTCATTATGTTAAACAAATCAATTCATAGTAATATTTGAGATCGAATTTCCACCCTCTTTAGTATGTCATAAAATTTGACATGATGTATCAGAAAAACATATTGAATATCCAAAAACTAAATAATCCATCAAACATAAAATATTTATATAAAAATTTATTTTCCTCTTTCATTCTTTCTTTTTTATTGAACCCTCCTTCACTTACTTTCATAAATTCCACTCACCTTAGAGTCTCCTCATATCTATTTCTCTTTATTTTATTTAGAAGTATAAATCTTGAATTCTTCTTCTATTGTTGCTAACCCTTTGGGGCTCAAATTGTCAGAGTAAAAACCATGTTTCTTTTTTTAAAATTAAATTTCCTATGTTTATGCATATCATATAATTTTTTTATGAAAATTCCATTCCACAAACATCCATCATCTTCTCTTGATTGGATTCCTTGTTACTTGATGACCTAGAATGGGAGGTAAAATGTGAATTTCAACAGGGTGAATTAAACTATGATTTTACTAGATTTTATTCTTAGCTTCATATAATGTAAGACATTGTGGAGAAATAAAAAAGACTTATTCCTTGTATCTAAACTCCTGAATAATATTTTAACTATGCTCATCATAGTGAAAGATATTCTAAACACATAAAAAGGTTGAAATTAAACAACCGTCTCCAATTTCAAATTCATAGAGGATACATCTAAATTGAAAATATAAAAATATGAGAGAATTCCCATTATAAAATATTAATATCATGGCATGTAACTTTAAACATATTATGGTATTTGGAATTCGACATCATCCTCATTATCACATGAAACATGTGAGTCTCTTTATTTCTTATAGATGGTGACATGTTCCTATGCAAGTAAAATCATAAAACATAGATCACAATTATGTTTTGTAGCAATTTAAAAAAAAATCACAATTACCCACATTCTACCTTTTCCTTCTAAGGTTGCCTATGTGCACTATATGAGGTTGAAGAGGTAATTTATTCTATTCCTTTTTTTCTTCCTATAAGGAATTATGATAGGTGCCTATGTAGGTAAAATAAGTAAAGCAATATCAAAACCATGTTTCATATGAATTAAATAAACACATTGAAATCCCAACATATTACCTTTTCATTACATCTATACATATGTCTATGAGAATATCTTATAGAGTTCATTCCTTCCATTATTTTACTCTTCCTGCAAGGGCAGGTAACAAGTTCCAATGTAAATAAAAATAAGAAAATAATATCACAATAATTTTTCATACAAATTAAAAAATAATCCCATATCTAAATATATTACCTTCTCCTTCTGACTATTCCCATGTACATGTAATGAGGTTATCGATAAATCTATTGGTAACTCACAATTTGCAAAGTCATTAGCCTCCAACAAAATAGGTTTGTACCAATCCTCACTACCACTGTTTACCTTTCAAATCAATAAAAAATTTAAAAATATCAAATAGGTATAGATTAATATATGTAGTTTAATTGAAAATGAAATAACATGAGAGAAGAATCATCCTTGTATCATGGTAATAATTTGGAACATCATAATCTAACTCATCCTCATCCTCTGATGAATCAAGTGTTTTTATTTCTTCCTCAGAGATAATAATAAGATGCTTTGAAGGAAAAATATAAAAGTGGTGATTAAAATAAATTTTCATATTAATGTCATAAACTCACAAACCCCATAGATTATCTTATCCCATATTACCTTCTCCATGGGAGGAGGTTCTCTAGATGTGCATAGAAGGAGGTTACTGGACGTAGTTTCATCCATTCAATTCTTATTATCTTCCTATGAATGTGATAAATGCATCCATCATCCATACCATTATTGTGTTCCAAAAGTAAAGCAATATTTATAATTTAAATTTATATTTGAACAAAATAATATTAACATTTTAATATAATACATCAATAAAAACATACCACCTTTCTTTATTGTTTCCTTTTACACTGATGTTTGAGGAGGAACATAGGAAATATTATCCTAGGTTAGGAATTCTCCTTATGCTCCATATTCCCATCAAAATTATGAATAACAAATGAACTAGTTAAAATTTGAAATCATGATTTATCACTAGAATGTAATAGTTAAACTTAAATAACCATCAATTCATGGTACTAACATTTTAAACTAGGGGAGATTGAGGTTTAGGTTCAACAATATTTGCATCTTGAATTTACTATGAACCACAAAAATATATTTATATCTAGATTAAAATAAGAAATGATAAATGGTTGGCATTGCATATAACAATCACTTAAATAATTAAAAAAATAAACCTAAAACCAAATAATGTTTTCATATTACCGAATTAATGTCATTTAATTCATGCAACATGTATTTAATTTTTTTTCCATTTCTTCTACTCAATCAGATGATTATCCAAATATATACAACTCATTCACTCATCATTCAGTTTTTCCATGTAACTTTACTATAGATATTTCAGCTACTAATTAGTGAAAAGTATCAAAAGGATCACAACCATGTTGAAGGTTAGGTACAGTCATAGAATTGACTAATAATATAAAATAAATTCCATATCATAAATATTATGTTAGATCATTTTATACTAATGAAAATATAATCTTAATCATAACAAAGGCATATACCCATGTAGAGATAAGTAAATAAAATAACAATTATTTATATGGATGGCCTATTTATGGAAGGGACATAAGTGTAATGTATTATCCATATTATGTGAATGATTTATATTTACAAATTATGTATGATAAAAGTGAAGTGAATTATATCTATAATTTATTGATTGAAGGATTTATAACACATTTATGTAAAAATTTATATCATGATTCATCAATTAAAATATCTAGTAAAACAAAACATACTTCAACTTGTAGTGTTTTTATTCATTTTGATCTATAAAATACATTTATTTCTTTGATAAATCAAATGGTTTATAATTGGATATTAAAATTCTCAATTTCTCATCTAAATGAAATTGGTTTCATAATACTCTAGGAATTATTTAAATCTACTCAAAAAATTCCATGACTCATTCCTGCTTTTAAACTCTCTGATTTGTGTCATTTTCAACTTTCCATATTTATTTCTAGTATTCTATCAATTCATTAATGTATGTCTAGTGTGTATATTAATGTATGTCTTCTATAACAAAAGTCAATTAAAAAGAACACAAAACACAGATATAGGCATGCATAAATACATAATTGTTCAATCATGTTTTGACATATACTAATGGAAAAAAAGACCTTCAAAAATAAAGTCAAAGACAACATATTTCCTACGATTTTAGGATCTTCCATAATAGGAACCAACATATAACAAATTATCTAAAATCTATCATCACATTATGGATCATGTTTGCAACCATGCAAAGCAACAATCCATCACCATATCTCTAGGCTTGAATCTGGTATAAACTAAACTACCTCAGCCCTATAAACTTTATCAATAGTATAGTGTTGGTAATTTATTTTATTAACATAGTTTGGTTATGTCGATGATCACACATTCCATGACTTTGTTCTTAGGTTCTCTTTCCCAAATATATGTCTAGTCCTCTCGGTGAGATTATTTTAATACACAGACATGCATTTATGAGCATTATAACATTGATACTAGGCATCAAATTAGCTCAATATCTAACTTTGAATTATCCATGTTTTGGATAGCTAAAGATGTTTTCCCATGCTCATCCTCTCTTGACAAGCGTACATTTTTTATACCTTTTTTCATCCATTGGATATGTCCAATATAAACATTCTCTTCTTAGTTAGAGAGACCCTCAATTTGTAATACTATATTTTGTTCCATGGAAAAATGAATACTTACATCTTCATGGCCCTTTTCAATGTCTATTTAGCCATTTACCAAAAATGGAAGAATGCCTCCATGCCCCTTTGGGATCTTTCATTTCCATGGTTTAATCCTTCAAACCACTTCCACTATTTTAGTCTTCCATTCAATTATATCCTAACATATACTTTGAATACCCAATCGGGGTGAAATGGCTTTAATCATAACTAATTAAAAAGTCATGAATTCATGAGATGGAAGTGTTTGAAGGCCTTTAAATAAGGCAAGGCATTACATAACACTCATGGCTTAGGCCATGTCTCTAAAACCTTTTGCTAGGAATATTGAGCTTGGTTAGAGAATATCTCAGCCTAGCTAACTTAGAGAAGTTGGTGTTAAGTGGTTAAAATGGACCATCAAGCTAGAACCTGGGTTAGCATACATTCAGTTGTTGAGTTAGTTGAAATGATAATCTATCTTATCGAACACATAACTCAGTTTTGAACTCAAGTTATTTGTTGAGTTGTATTGTCATGTGAGTCAATCTAGGTTGCCATGCGAGTTGAGTTAGGTTTCCATGCGAGTTGGGTTATATTTTATCTTGGAAAAATAGCAAGGGTGTGGTGGCAAGGCACATGGTGGCTTAAAGACCCACCATGTGGGCCATTCTAATTACTCCTTATCATACCACATGTCACAACCAGAAGTTCATAAAAAATTATATGGTAAAAATAGTGCAATTATAGAATCAACAAGAAATCATTACTATACACAGTGGTAGATCCCCCATCCATCATAAAATTGGGATCTATCAATTATGGTATCCATATCTTTCCCTTTTAAATTATAAAAAAAAATGGTGACAATAATCATTCAGATCAAACTTCCCCACAAAGAGGCTTTTGTCCTCAAAAGTACCAAGAATCCAACTAAACCAACTACATGGATTTCTGAATCACACCAATGAACACAAATCTATAAAAAGTCAACTTTCCAATTACAATTACAACATATATATAGAAAGTAAAAATAAACACTATATCCATTCTACCAAATGACCTATTACCCAAAATAGTCATAATCTATGACAACTTCTCTTAACCCTGTACTACATGAAGGTTAAGATATTCTCTTTGTTATTACACAAAGGAAATCATTGTGCTACATATACTTATTATATTTAAAATAAAATTATAGACATGCATACTTAAATTTTACAAACATTTCCCATCTATGGTTTTTTTAAAAGTACACCTACATGACATGACTGATAAATATAAATGTGTGTGTATAGAAATTTTGTAATACAAACATTGCCCATAATGATGTGGGACTTAAATGTATATACATAGTATAGAAACATAAAATATATTTATCTATCCTTAAGATGACTAAATTACAATACACATTACTTGAGGGTAATTAAGGGAACTAAAAGCAACAAATTTAACTACTATGTCACTCAAATATTTCCTTGTATGTATCAAACTCCAATGTTATCTTGGAGAGTTTCCATAACAAGAGCTTCTTTACAAAATCACAAATATGCAAGTAGCTATAAGCAAATATCATTTAAAAGTGAGAATAAATGAAGTATTTTAAACTTGTCTTGAGGTTTCCTTCATGATCTAACTACTCCTTAATTCATACCTCCATAACTAATCAAATTGAGTTAGTTTCCAAAATTGAATCATAATGGAAAATGGAAATAAGAGATAGAAAATAAGAACCCTCTATAACACCAAGATTATCAAATTACTTTATAAGTCAAATTAGTTAGGAAATCCCTAAAATAGTGTTTGAAGAGTAATTACTCATACTATTCTATTATATAGTAGTGATTTATCAACTATTCAAATAAACCATTTAACCATTAAAGGTTATTCCCTTTTCATGATTTTAACAAATGAATAGTAGTTTTTTCATCTTTTCAAATCTATCTCAAAGAGTTACATGATCCATGTTATAGTTTTAAAAGTATTTAAAACCAATTCTACATAAAGGAATGTTTTACTTACAAAGAAACCCACACAAAGGTTAATCTAATGCGAAGGATTCAAAACACAAATTATGCGATATATAGTTACACTAAAAATTACTCATACCTCTTTGAGAACTACAGAATGTACCTATTGAATACTAGCTAGTATACTATTGGTATCTTATACAACTTCCATCCTCCAACTCTTAACAAAGCTATGAGACATACCAATCTATCAACTAGTTAAAAAATCAAAATTCATAGTGCAAAAACCTGTCCAGTAATGAACATTACCTTATTTTCCATACATATCTTTCCATGGAATTGGTATTTTCACTTGATCTTATATTCAATGACATAGGCATCCATAATATAATTAATAATCCCAAATATAAAGGCTACATAACTGGTTAACAAGAACAAAAAATATTTTGTCAATACCAATATGAAATTAGATCACCACCATACCTCAATCTGCTCTTTGTGTAACACTAGTAATTAAACTACAACTATTTCCTCTTGGATGCACATCTCTGAAAGTACCTTTCACTTTTTTTGAATGCTTCTTAATGAAGAAAGGTTGTACCTTTAATAATACCATCTAACACCTCAAGAGACAATGTGATGTTATTCATGTGTGTTGATCTAACAAGGCTTATCTTTTAAAAGCTTGTCTTTTTCCAACAAATTAGAACACCTTCTAATTTCCCTTTACACTAGCCTTCCTACATGTTCCACTCAGATAGAAGGACCATAAAGCAATAATATAATAAAAAATTCCAATTTAAGTATATCATAATTGAATGAAAGACCTGTAATAACTTTCTCTGATATCAAATTTGATCTATAAATTAGGGCTATTTCTTTGATAAATTAAATGGTTTAAAATTGGATATTAAAATTCTCAATTTCCCATTTAAATGAAATTAGTTGTAGAATATTCTAGGAATGATTTAAATTTACTAAAAAAATTCTATGACTCATTCCTACTTTTAAACTCTTTGATTTATGTCATTTTCAAATTCCCATATTTATTTCTTATATTTTATGAATTCATTTGAAACTAAATTAAAATAAATTATATAATAAACCAAAAGGAAAAGTGACACCAAAAGTGATAATAGAGTTGACCCATAATTTGGGCTACGTCTTTAAGATTTCTTAACTACAATCTGATATATTATAAAAATAGATGCAAATACCAAGAAGTAGCAACTTACTTTACAATGGGTTTAAGAAATTTGTAATAGCACTGAAAACATGACTTTGTAAAGACTCTACAATTATTTAGAAAAATGACTTTTTCCAGTGTATAGCACCCTCTTCATCCTTTTCCATACATTCAATAAATTTTCCATTAGAGTATAAGTAAAACTATAAACATGGGAATACAATAAATCAAGGATTATTCTACCCCATTGCAGATCTACAACTCCAATAATATTCTTGAAATTACCTATATCCCTCTAGGTTAAAAAAAAATATTGGTAATACATATTTCCCTTGTCTACCACCATAGAATAGAAGAAATGATTAGATTATGGGATCGAGTCCTATTTGTCTATCAAATTTCTACAAATAAACTCTCTAACCTCATTAACAACCTTACAAAATAGAAAGGTTAGCAATAATAGAGTCTTAGATATTTTTTGGTAGTATTACATGACCATATCCATGTCTCAAGTCTATAAATAATCTATAATTCCCAAAATGTGTATATAAAGAAAACTATAGACTTATTACCTTTATTCCATTTTGTCTTGGTCTGAGTGCATGCAGTTATCCCACATAATAAATAGATGAAACAAATCTCTTTTTTAGCTTAACTAAATGGATTTTACAAACTCCCATGTCTTATTGACTCTACAAAGTGTAATTTTCAATGTTGCCCATAGGTGAAAAAGCCTTCAAATTGATGTATAGACTCCTATCTGATTTGGGGATTGTCCTTATTATATAGTTACCTTTCTTACAGCCCATGACTTTTCCAATTAGACATCTACACATCCTCTATTTGAGACTATCCAATGTGTATATTAACATATGTCTTTTATGATAAAGGTCAATTAAAAATAAGAACATAAAATGCAGACTAGGTTTACACAAATATACAACTATCCATTCATATTTTGATGCATACTAATGGAATGAAAGACAATCAAAAACAAAGTTGAAGACAACATCCTTCATTTCATTGTAGGATCTTTGATAATAAGAACCAACATATGGATATTTGACTAAAATATTTTTGCACATTATGGATTGAGTCTACAACCATGCAGTGGAATAATCCCTCACCATATCTCTAGGCTCAAATCTGGTATAAACTAAACTACATTAGACTTGTCAAAATTATCAATAGTATAGTCTTCACAAGTTATTTTATTAACATAATTTGGGTTTGTTGATGCTCATGCATCCCACAACTGTGTTCATAGGTTCAATTTCACAAATAAACATCTGGTCCTCCCATCAAGCTTATTTTAATACATAGTCATGTATTCATGAACATTGTAAAATCAATGTTAAGGAATCAAATTAGCTCAGTCTCTAATTGTGAATTGACCATGTCTTGGAAATTTGAAAACATTTTCCCATGATCGATCTCTCCTAACATGTTTTCATCTCTAGCCTTTTTTATTCATTCACCAGCTATGTCTAATAGAGGCATGCTCTCCTTGGTTCAAGAGACCCTCAATTTGTGAACACACATTTTGTTCCCTAGATAAATGTATACTTACATCTTTGTGGGCCTTTTCAATGGCTATTGAGTCATTTCCCTTAAATAAGAGAATGCCTCCATGCCTCTTCAGGTTATTTCCTAATAGTACTAGGTCGATTGGGTTAACCTTGTTGGACAAAACTTTCAGAAGGGTTTAGGCTTAAATCTACATATATATACAAGATACTTTTTACATTACTTATAGAAGATAATAAGAAGTAAGATATATTGTGCATCTACTTATGCACCATTGTACTTGAGGAATAAGCTTAATGTTTCATACTTTCTCTGGAGATACAAATTTTATCCTATGGAGAAGTATTTTGGATGTGTTGATAGGTTATGTATCCTAGATCTGATTTATCCTTATCATCCTTACATACCACAACAACCTCTTGTGAGGCACCTTGGCCAAGGGAGATATTAAGGCTCAAAAAATTCATCTTCAGAGGTAAGCATTCCTAACTTTTTTCCTCCTTTGTAAGAGTAGATAGATATGAATTTATATTTCTCTTCAACGCATTAGAATTTAGTATACATTGATTTGAGTATTTGTATTCTCTACATGTTTACTTTTATTGTTTCTTACCTCTACTTTGTGCAATAAGCTTTGGTGAACACTACATTAGATTTTACTTGTTATTAGTTTAGTAAATATGAAAACATAGGGTTTATTTAGAGATATTACATGATTTTTCTTGACTACAGACTTTAGTTTATTATGATAAGAGATTCCTTAATTGGTTCTAGTGGATCCACATATTGGTCATGTCCCTAATTATCTAATATATCCCCAATCAAAAGTGTAAGTATGATCTATCTTATTTGAGTTAGGATTTATTTATAGACTTGACACATTTTTATTTCATATATTCCAGTAAACCTGATGTGAATCTAACCCTTGCTAGTTTTCTTTCAAAATTTTCTTTATTTTTTAGTTTTATTTATTATTTTTCTATATTTATGATACTAAGTCGACAGGGCCATTATAGTTTCTAACTTCTATGTGAAGGTTTAACACATAGTCTCATCAAGACAACTTTGTACTATTTATGTAGGTCTTCATTAAATATAGGTCACTAGATTGAATACGTCTACATAGTACATGTTTTCACTTTTAGATAGGTTAATGGATTGAACAGGTCCACACAATACTCTTATTTATCTCCAAAAAACATACTATGTTGACTAGGATGGTATAGTCATCTTCCAAGATTTAAGAAGACTTACTAGGTTGACTAGGATGATATAGTCTTCTTCACAGGCTTCAACAAAATAGGGCACTATAGAACTAGGTTAACCTAGTCAACACAATTTATGAACTTTACAAGTAATATTTAAAGCAATTCAACAATAATCTCACTTTCCTCTACATCTTCCAACCCACCAAGATTATTTTCTTTCTTTCTCTATCATTTTTGTATTCTATCTTCTATCTAAAGGACTAGGTCGACACAATCAACATATCTCTTAACATATCCTTACTTCAGTATTATAGTAGTGCCACTGTCGACTCTGTATTTTAATGTCTACATAGACTATCATGTGAATTGACACTATACATTGTTTCAAAGTTGGAATAAACATCTTTATGGTAGTAATTACTTCAAAAATTCACTTTTAGTTATTTTCATGCTTAGAATAGATCACATAGTATGATCATGTGTTTTTAAATGTCATTTAGTTGTAATATTTTTCTCTTTTTTGCACACACTACCAAATCACATAATCTTAAAATGCATTCAAACAATTGTCTACCCAAGGCCTACCTACTTGGATTTCATCACCAAGGGGAAGTTGAATTTTTTTTTGACCATGTATAAACACATGGTCAATGGGATATATTAGAAAACTGCTCGACAACTTTATCACTATTTTGTGTGAAGTTAGGGTGTATGCCCCAATATCAAGCCAGTTTTATTGCCAACATAGATCCCTTTCAACCTAAATATCTTGAAACCATTTATAGATTGATTTCTAGTTCTCTATATTCACCTAACTTCATTTTCAAACTTAAAATCATACTATAGTAATTTAATAACATTTAGGATGACCTCTTAGTTAGAATTTACTTTCTAAGTTGATGACTTGCTTTTTGCTCATTGTATGTTATATTTCAAAAACCTACACTAGTTAGCATTGGTGCAAGGTTTTTTACTATGTGTCTCAATTGGGTCATCATCATTGATCCAATTGATTATGTGTTTCATTTCCTTTATTTCAAATAAATTTTAATTTTTTTTCTTGTTTTAGTACACTGTCATTCTATTCGACACAATCTCTTATAGACTATCTATTTTACCTATCTATAGTTTTGAGTCGATCCGGTTGACCCAGTATTAATTTCTACCTCTCAAGATATATTACTAAGTCAATTCTATCAACTTTGTATCCTTATTTGACTATTTTCTATCCCAATTTATAGTACTAGGTCAACCCTATTTAATCTATATCCTTTTTTTCATTGTTTATAGTAGTAGGTCAACCTAGTCAACTTGGTACTCTTATCTACCCCTTTGTATTTTCTTGCTTTTGCATTATTTTTACATTTTATAATCCTTCTCCCTCATCATGAACTTCCTATCTGAAGACAACATTGAGTTAAATTCAATGGATATGATGAGTCTTACCAACCCTCATAGGGTCTCCCATAAGCATATTATGGCTCTTCTCTTGGATGAAAGTAATGTTCATATAAACACTCACACTACAAATTATGGGATTCCTCCTCATTCCTCTTTGATTTTTAATCCTCTCTTCTCACTTTATGATCAACCCAAATTAATGTATACACCAGAAATTCTCTTCTTCATCTCTGAATTTCCTCAACATTGAGGAAAGGATCCTTCTACCATTTACAAACTCATGATAAGTTTTCAAGCTGAAGATCCTCATTCACCTTCTCCCACATTATCACATGGATTTGGGGATATTATATTCTTTTATTCTCATCCCATTTCATCTATTTTGACCCCTTCTTCTACTATGACATCTTCCTCTTTGACATCCTCTACCTCGATGCCTAATATTTCTACTAACATGGTAAGTTTTACATCTAGTGGGCCTCTTCCAACACCCACTCTTCTCAATTCATCCACTATTACATTATTTATTACCCATGGTAATTATTCTTATATTGATGTTTCTTCTCATCCCTTTACTAGTCCATACTTTTCCACAAAATTAAATCATGCCGCTAGTGCCTCACATTCCAATAGCTCTTCTCAAGCTCTTATTAAATCCTATGAAATATTTGTATAGTCCCAATAATTTTTTTTGGTTTTAAAATAATTGGGTTCATTCTCATTATAACTATATGTAGCTTCAAAATTTGGCTATGGATTTTCTTCTACGTCCAAATTTTGACCATTACACTATCATTCATCAAAACCAACAAGCCTTTGACATTGATTTCAAAGTCCATGAAACAAATAATAAATCTCAATCTTTGAATCAAGATAATTCTCATTTGGGAATCTATAAATATCCTCTTACAAATCACAAAGATAACCAAGACAAACCTACCCATTTTATGAATAATGTATAAAGTCTTATTGACCCATGTCCTAAAGATAATGTGGTTAATATGACTAACATGCAAAGGGTGGTTATTTTCATTTATTCTCAACCCATTTACACACCTCCACTATCTTACACATTTTGTGTTATCTAATATTCTTATTTAACTAATGTAAATGAGTTGGGTCAATATGACCTTGTAACTATTGATGAACCAATTCTAGCTCCTCCCTTGTATAACACTTCCTATACTATTTATACTATCCCTCCATCTTATTTACCTATAACCAATGACACTCAATATTATATCAACACTTATTATACTCTACTTCAACAGACACCTACTTAAAGTACTTCATTTTCTCAACATAATCTACAAAATTATCCTCTAACTAAACCTCCTACCTTTTATCAATATAAATTCACATGTACTTTCACTCCTTCTATGCTATGTACCTCTTTAAAATAAAAATTTAATGGGTTATGATGAATGAGATCCTAACATGAAACTCACTAATCTCCCATACCAAATCCCATTTCTTTAGAGAATGAGGACCTTTCCACATCACTATAACCATTTTATGCAACTTTTGATCAAAATGAACATCCCTTGTCCTCCCCTAGCAAGACATGAAATAAACTTATCTGGATATGAGGATATAAATTTTAAATAATGAGAAGAGATGTCCATACATGTAGATGAAATAATGGGAAATACTCTTTCCCTCAAATTTACCATTATTTTCATGATACCTAATGAGATTCTTCTTCATGTGGACTATCCTCCTCTTTTCATTAGTGTTCAAATTGGTGGTATCTAAGTCGAGCATACCTTGATTGATGAGGGTTTTAGCACTTGTGTTGCCTCTCTCCATTTTATCAAAACCCTTGGATATTATGAATAAAACCTCAAGTCCACATGCAAGACATGCCAAGGCTATGAACAAAGGTAAATGCCTCCTTTAAGTTGTGTGTCGTTGGCCATTATCATCCCCTTGTCACTATTCACATTAAGGTGATGATATTTAACTTTCCTCTATCTCAAAACATTATACATGGTAGGATATGGAATCATCATATGAGATAAATTGATTCTTCCACTTGACAATGAATTAAATTTACTCAAAATGTATCCATCAATAGGATTCAAGTTGACACTAACCCTTGGAATTTCAAACAATTCCAAGATTGAGATGTATTCAAGATTCTTACTTTTGAACATTTGACAATTGTTCTATTTTATGAGTCTCAATGATTCAACTTTCTCATCAATTATACTTGAGCTTACAATAGTTATCCTAAACTCATTATGAATACTCTTCTTAACCTATTAGATTTTGATCATGATGAGCTTGATAAGATCAATCTCAAGATTAAAACTTCCAATATCTCACCTCATCTCATCTCTCATCTTCCCACCTCTTTACATCCTTTTTCTCATCAACCACCTTGTGATGAAATCCCCATAGTCTTAACTAAGACTTAAAATTCAATTCATCATGTCATAACAGATGACAATGTCATCCTTACCTACATTATTAATCCTCATACACCTAATTATGATGAGGGTTATACCTCAGATGATACATTCTTATAAGGTCTTGTTCAAGGTTGAGATGTTGATATTATCAATTATTGTTCCTCTTTGTTTCTATCTTTTAGTGTATCTTTCCATTTTCTATTATATGTCATTCCTAATTTTAGCATTTTTCATTAAAATTTCAAGGAAGATATGGTGTGAACACCTCCAATTTATAGAGAACATCGTAGTAGTATAATTATGTATCATGATATGATTGGGTCCTATCAATTTTCTAGGTACTATGACCCCTATAGTCTACTTATCCCTGAGATACATTCAAATCTCCTTGAAACTTATGTAGACCCAAACCCTCCCTTAGTAGAGCCTAGTTTGGATCCCATTCCTACACCCACTTTAGCTAGTTCTATTTCTACTTCTGATCCTATTTCTCATACAATTGGACCTTATCTAATCTCTCCACCTACACCACCTTTTCTCGGTGATGGTTTGATTCCTCTACTATAATTTTCTACTTTGTTCACCAAATGGGCTAATCAGCCTTACCAATCTTGTTCCACTTTTGTTACACCTCTTCCTTTGAGTAGTGTTGAAAAAATTTAGTCTACATACCAAAATATTCCTAGTCCAAAAGATCAAAAGTTAAGGAGCATCCTGATTATAGAGTGACCCAATATCATGAAGAGCAGACAGACCTCAAGTGGAGAGTGTATAACTTCTACAAATATTTTAAACACTTTAAATAGGTTTAAAGTGTGATCTAATTTATCTTCAAGGGACATGACTATAATTACAAGTGAAGGGTCCAAGCAAGCTTCATTCAATTCCTCATCCTGTGATGTAGAAAGGTTGTCAATCTTCGCTTTTGATCTAGGAGGAAAGGTACATATAGTTTTAACCTATATATATTAGGGTAGTTCTTACCAATTCCTCTAAGTGTTAATCTAGCACATTTGTTTATTGTCCCTATTTTGTTCTAGGTTGGCTTCCCTTCAATAAGTGCGTTAGGTACTCTATTTATTTTTTCTCCTTTTAATTTTTGTATTGTTTGAAGAGAGGTTAGAACAAGATTATCAGTAATTATTGGATCTAGGTAAATGTGTTGGGCCAAAAAAGAGACTCCATATCTAATGGTCTAGACAAGGCTAATAGTCTGAGTTCTATAGAATAATAAGGATACTACCTAGCCAAGTCACCAAATATGTTGACCAAATTTGGTCTACATATCAAAGAGTGAGACAATGTCACAAGGAGTAGACAGACCTCAAGTAGAGATCATATAGATGTTACAAATCTTTGAAAACACTTTAAATAGGTTTAAAGTGTGATCTAATTGATATACAAGGGACATCTCTACAATTATAGATGAAGGGTCCAAGAAGGTTTCATGGTGTCCAAATTATTAAGGATCATGAACGAGGTTGTGAAAACCTAAAAGATCATTAGATCCTTGAAAGATGGAGTAAAATATGGACTGTGTAAGTTTAAATAACTAGACTATTGCTAAGATGTCATCCAAAAAAGGAATAGACTAAATCACTTGATAATTTTATAAATACACCACATAAATCTATGAAAACCAAATAGTTTTAGTGTCATGAACTCCCTTGCACCAAGAATATGTTCTATAAATTTCATGCCCACGTGAGCTTTCTATCTCAAGATCTAAGTATTCAAAGATATGCTTACAGAATGAGATGTTCTTGGAATTGTCAAGTTTGAACCCCTAAAGAATCCATTTATATTCCTAATGTCCTTAAATTTTTTAAATTTGATTAATATCTAATAGTTTGCACAACATCACATACTAAAAATATAGATCTAATAGTTCAAGATAGAGTGAAACTATTAAAAAGGTCCCTGGGTTAAAATCCCTTGAAAAACTACAAGTTGGACATGATCTAATGGTGTGTGTTCATTAATAATAATGTAGGTATGAGATATATCAATGGCCAATGTACAATCATACATCTAGATCTATGGTGACCATTGACTGATAGGAGAGTAGGTCTAGGAAAATCTAACAGTGCAAATTCTTTTGTACATTTAGATCAATGGTGTGAGTTGAAAGACAACATGTTAGAGGATCTTAGATGGTAGGAAATCAAAATCTAATGTGTATTCATACATTGAAATCTAATGATTTGAATAGAGTCAATATGTTGTCATATATTTGTTGCCAATAATAAAAAATATAGTTGGGCACAATGTAAATTGTTTAAGTTAGAAATCGCTGACCAATTAATAAAGAGCAAATCCAAAGATCCTCCATTAAAGGTCGATAAAGTAGTTTATTGAAAAAAGCAAATGGGTCCTGTATGAATCAACCCACCACAATTAAATCTCAATCAAACACCATGGAGTGGACATATCCATGTAGTCATGATGGTAGATAATGAGGCTCTATCACCATTGATGTTCAAATAGGAGCCCTTGTTAATAACTTGGAACATATCGACCCTGTTATAGTTTCATTCCATCGGCATGTTCATTGATTTTAGATGAAGTATACTTGCATACAATAGATTCTTTGATTTCATAGGTTTATAGAAGTAAAATAGGTCTTTTGGACTAAATACGAAGATCGAAGATAGACCAGTGATTGTTAAGTAAAGATCAATTAGTTTACAATTTTTCATGGATATTGTGACTGTGAAAACCAATAATTAGATTGGGTTTCACCTATAATGAACCTATGCTAAGTATTAGATTAAATATTAATGTAAATGTGATCATGGTCTTGTGTTGATGTTGACCTATAAGGGACCTAATTATAAGTAAAATTAACATAAAGGAGTGGTTAGATATGCATTAGATTTGTAAAATTTAATTATTATTAAAAACAAAATGTTAGAAACTAATTTTGAAGACTCCAAAACATAAAAATGACTATATATTTACATAAATAGACATCAATCACAAAAATTATGCCATGAAATCCTTCAATTCATTACTTTAATCTTGAAAATGATTAAGTAATGACTAGATTGGATTTCAAAAATTATATTCTAAATCGTAAGTCATGGAGCTGTGACACTAGTTCTGAAAGATGTAGAGTTACCCTAATTTCTTATATTTACTAAAATATATTTAAAGTATAAGGAATATAAATGTAAAAATGTAAACTTCAACACTTACATTTAATATTTATTTTAGTAAACCATACTCCTTACCTTTCAATGTCCCACCTTATTCACTTTGTAAGACTTAAAATATACATATTTTTAAGAAGATACACATATTCATGATGCATACACATTTTAGGATTATTATTTACCAAGCCTAAAATAAGGAACACATATGAGTTATTACAATAATATGTACATGTCTATGATTAATTCATGAAAATTTCCACAACTAGGCCCACCCTCCACAAACCACACCACCCCCACCACCCACACCCCCCCCCCCTACCCCCCCCCCCCCCTTCCCCTAACTCTTTGCACTTACTTGGCTAGTCTAAACCTAAAGGAATTTATATACTAGTTGCATAGTATGGAAAAAAATCTTGAATGGAAGAATATGGTAGAGGAAAAGAAGATTAAATTTACAAGCACAAAATTAATGGGTCATTTTATGATATGGTGGGATCATTTGTAGAAGGAAAATAAAAGGAAGTGTACGCAAAATATCAATACCTAGACTAAAATGGAAAATAAGATGAGAAAAAAATGATTTCATGTGGATTATGCACAAACCCTCTATAGAAGATTTCTTAACTTGAAGTAAAATGAGTACAATTAATAAGACTACATAGATAAATTTAATAATCTATTAATTTTAATGGAGTAGCAAATAAACAAAGGAAAAAATAGTTGCAATGTATGCTATCAGTTTGAAGTTTTTAATTCAATATGAGTTATGCATGCATAGAATTAATAGCATGGAATATACCTATACAAAATATTTGAAGGAAAAAGAGAAGTAAATTAGAACATATTTTCAAAGATCATCTCAAATAAAGATAGAACCATCATCCCCATTAATGGAGATTATGGATTTAATACCATAAAAGAATATTCATGTTGTAGGTTGGAAATACAAGAAGACACTAGACAAGGGTTTCAAAATCAGAACATAAGAAGAGGATTTTAGAGAGGTAGAGGTTATGGTAGTAGAGGATGGACTACATAATTTTTTTTTTTTAATAATATGGTGTAAAAGAGGACATAACATTTGAATGTCTAAATTATCATGCACAAGAGAGGAGGTAAGAGGAGTAACTAAGATTGAATTTTGATGAGGCTGAGGTAGAATCATAGAAGAACATAATTTAGAAGTTTTAGCATATGTAAGAGAGAATCTTATGATGAGAAAAATAATCAGTGCTCCAAGGAAAGAGTTGTTATAGATTAATATCTAGTAACATTATTATTGTTAGTATTATTATTTGTACGTGAGATTTGGTTAATAAACCAAATCACTTATTATAGGAGTAAGTAATTGTTTTTAGATATTTTTTAGAGCTACCTCCTTGTTTCTAGGAGATCATATTACTATAAGTATGGAAGATATATATTGTAATTCGAATCTTGAATGAATCTATTATTTTGTATGAGTTTAATATTAATCCTGTGTTCTTTGTGTTTAAATTTCTTATAGAGTGTATGAGGTAGATTTAAACCAACATCTTTATCTAGTATTAGAGTATGCATTTTCAATTTATCATGAGATTATATAAAAGGATTCATACACTTATATGGGACTAGTTTAAGGATGCTTCAAATATTGTGTACGATTATTAATTTGCCTACACTAGTCCATGCAATCAATATCTGATGGATTGTGCCCTATAGAATCTTGTCTTATCTTGTCTACCAAGACTAAATATACCCTACCAACTCATCCTCTTATATTATAATAAATATCTACTCAACTCAAAGCTGACTACAAATAAAGCTAGATACACGCATGTAGTCTAGGCTTATATATGTGTATTTGTGCCATCATCTCAATAGATAAATCAATCCATGTTATCTTAAAACACCTATAAGGTGGTCACACTACTATCACCAATTGATTTTAATTTACAACACATAGTCTCATTTTCTTTGAAGTGACCACTTGTAGTGATATACTCCTACAGTTGTCATGTTCTACTAAATTTAATGATCAGTTTGTTGTCATGTGAGCCATGTCACTTGGCATCATGAAAATAGTCAAATATATTTTTATTTGATTCATGACATAAATTGTTATTCAAGTGAAACCAACTCATCATGTGCCTCAAAAATATAGGAGTATATACAATAAAAAGGATTTCATGCAAAATATATGATTATTTGTGTGCAATGCATTAAACTATGCATGTTGCCAAGGTTGGTTAACATTGAGTCAGTAGAATAAAAATATAACAAAAATATCTTATTTATTCATGTTAAAGTTTTATTATATTCATGTCAATTTCATTAAAAAAATTCTTATTTTTGTCAGAAATAGTTTTTTATAATCTTATGTTAGTCAAAAGTCTTATCAAATCGGTGTCAATGTTTATTAAAATTTGGTGTGTGTAATTATGTAATTTTTTAGAAAAGTCATTATATAGTTCAAATCCAAAATAATAATTATTTTTTGAGTCAATATTTTTTATAGATATAAATTTAATAATGAAAAAGGGTTTTTATTTTGTACAGTTGAAATTGTCAAAAACTTCCAAGGAGTCTGTAATTCCTTTGTTGTCAAAATTAAAAGTTGAGTGTTATTGTAAGGGTGAATTTTCAACTGAGATTGATTTCCATAATGGATATTCCATTATAGAAATTTACTAGTTCAAATTTTCACACAAGGAATATGAAAATGCAATTGAAATGAATGAGCAAGAATCTCTCGGGGATTATGAGTGGAAAAGAAACTGAACCAACAGATGTTGCTAAATTACTGAAATGGTAAACCAAGAATGACAAAGCAAAATCCATTATTGGAATTTATTTATCAAAAATTGAATTACATTATGTTTACTTGGAAAATAAGTCTAAATATATCTAGGAATTTATAAGTAAAACATTTGGTGCTAAGGTTGTGAATGCTAAATTTAAATTAAAATTGTAGTTGTTTAAATTAAGAATGAATGAGGGTACAACAATGTAAATTAACATTAATTAATTAATATATCTTTGAGGATAACTTGTAGAATTATAATCTCTAATGGAAGATTAAGATAAAAAAATCTATCTTATTGAATAACCTAACTCCTAAATACAATAATGTATTTTTTACTCCAGGCAAAATTCCTTCCCAATCACTAGATGATATGATTTGTGCACTCTTAGCGAAGGAGAAAATATCAAAAGAATACAGTGAGGAATAAATTGATCTTTATGTAAAAAATAAGTATACTAATTACTCTAAGAACAAAGAGGAAGTAAAATTATTTTATTACAAGAAAAAGAGACATAAGTCTCCATTTTATAAAGTCAAGGAAAAAGATATCATAAATACCAAACTTAAAATGAGTGAGGCTAATGTAGTTGTTGAAGAAGAAGAGTCAAATAATGAATAAAAAGAACCAAAAAAATAGGGTATTGTTTATATGTTTACCTATACTGAGTAGTAATCCAATGGAGGATGGAGGCACAAGAGGTTGGAGGTCTTTCAATGATCTCTCGTCAGTCGCCAATGATGGAGCTGTAATAATGATGTGGTGAATTTTGTTTTAGTTATGTGTAGAGTCTTTACTTTATTTTTTTGTGTTGTAGATAAACAAAAATAGAATTTTAATTCATGTTTGAGTAATAATTATTTCCTTTTATAATCCTTCTAAGTTATAAAATGATGGGAATTAAATATGTATTTGCATACATGACATGGTTTGTGGTAAACCAATAAAACCACTTGGTTGGTGGTTAGAAATGGGATAAAAAATCATTAGTTGTTGGTAATCCATGATAAAAACCATAATTATTTTTTTGGTTAACCATGGAAAAACCATTTTTTAGGTTTGCAATCCTTGGAAAAATCCCACAGTCATAAATTTAGATGCAGTACAAGATGATATTATACCCATGTTCAGATTAAGGGGGTAAAACTAGGAATAATAATGTTAAGGGGATGAACGTTACAAATTAGTATCTACTAACATCATTATTATTAGTATTGTTGTTTGTACATGATATTTGGTTAACAAACTAACTGACTATTATAGGGGTAAGTAATTATTATTGGGAGATTTGTTAAAATCACCTTCTTATTTATAGGAGACCATATTCCCATAAATATGAAAGATCTATCTTATAATTAGAATCCTGAATGAATCTATATTTTTTTATTTTAATATTATTATTATGTTTAACTTTATTACAGAGTGTATGATGTAGATCTAAACCGACCTCTTTAAGATCTTGTGTGAGCTAAATACAATGGTGAGTCATGGCTTCATAAAAATAATTTGATAACAAGGTGCAATTTATAATGAAAGTTGTGAAAGGTTATTATTGATGGTGAAATTTTTGAAAGTATGGTTTCTAAAGAAATGGTAGAGAACTTAGGTCTACTTTGTGAGAAACATTCACATCCTCAATGTATTTCTTGGTTTTAAAAAAAGAATTGAGTCACTACTGATAAGAGGTGCTCAGTCAAGTTTTCCATAAGAATGATTTATAGGGATGAAATATGGTGTGAATTTATCCCATTATATGTATGCCATGTGTTTTTTTAATGGCCATGACAATATGATAGGATAGTAGTCCATAACGGAGATAAGAGCACATACTTTTTGGAAGGATGGTTTAAGGATAATTTTATTACATCTTAAGTAAAAAGGCCAGGTATAAAATTTTTTGAAAAATAATTCATCATGGAGTTGAAAATCATAGGATTATACTATGCATTAATGATAGATAAGGAAGAAGCAAAAGATGTGCAAATAACAACAAAGAATACAAAGGTGTTGGAAGAACATGTTGATGTTTCCTGTTTAGTTTCATTATGGTTCACCACTAAAAAGAGATAATCAAAAATATTTATTTCATTCCAATATTAAATCTAATTAGATAATAATATTATGGAATGATCCCAATAGTGCATGTAGAGTTGAACAAGCAAGCGACTAAAACTATGAAAAAAGGGTGTTTTAGTTAATGCTTATGAAATAAGTTTTTTTTACAAAACTTTGACATTTATAAATTATCAAATGTATTTAATTTATATTCATTTTATGGAGATAATAATTAATGTGAACAATAATAATAATTGGATTGAAGGCACCAGGTGCCAAGGAAAAAGAAAGAGAAGAAAACACAAATTTTTAACCAAAAAATAGTGGGTACTAGGCAATGTACTTATAATAAGCATTTAGTATTGCAAGAAATATTACAACAAGAAGATAAAACTTGGATGTTTTAATGATAATTGAATAAGTTATAAAAGGACAAATGGCGTAAGTTTAATTAAAACAACTTATAAAAGCTAAGTTATTTTCAATCAGAAGAGAATGATGTGGGTGCCTATCTTGTGAAACTGCAAATTTTGATTTAAGAATCCATTTTAGTTTATTTTTTATAAATACATAGAATATTTCCACATAACCATAAGAATTATATCTTCTTAATGATTTTTTGGCAAAATTTTAGACTCAAAATTGACCATCTAAAAGCCAAAAATTACATTTTAATATTATTTTTTCTATTTTAAGAATTTTTTGTATTTATTTTTTGTAAATGGGCATGGAATTTCATCTAAATGATTTATTTATACATGTATAGGATAAATGATAGTGAGTTAGACCATCTGAGCTTACTTATAAAAGTTACTAAATAACATGCTTTGAAAATTGTTTAAAATAAGAAGTTTAGTTAACTCTATGATTAGATTTATTTTTGATAGGATTTTAGCTGTGAATTTCAAATTTATACTCAAGTTGTGATTTATTTTAAGACGTATGTATTATTTAGAATGATTAACAAGGAATTGGAATTTTTTTTGTTGCTCAAGACTTTTATTTGTGCTTTTCTTGTGTTTTAGAATTGATGCACCCTTGGCCCCATCACCCTTAAAAGACTTCATATAAATTTGATGTTGCTTGAGATTTTTTAAAACCTATTCAATGTGATACAAATAGTCCTCCTATGTTTTTTGATAGATCAATATATCATCAAATAACACTAATAAAAACTTCTAAAAAATGGCTTAAATATGGAATTTATTAAAATTTGAAATGTAGAAGTGAAATTTATTTAGACCAAAAGGGATAAAAATAAAATCATAATGGAACTCATGTTTGTAATTATGTTCTATGGATATCCTCCCATTTTATTTAGATTTGATGATACCTATATTTGATATATATATATTTTTAAAACCTCCATGTAACTCATCTAGCAAATCATCAATTATATGAATAATAAATTTATGTTTGAGGGTGATTTTTTTTAAAAATTAACTATATTATAGGAACATCCACTAATTTTCATCCTTCTTATTCACCATTTTCACTAGTGGAAAAACAATTACTATGACTATGCAAAATAATGCATTTTTCTAGCATCACTTATACCATTCACTCAATCTCACTCTTTTGCACATACATGTACCTATAAGGTTGATGTTGGGTGGTTGGATCCTCAGTAAAACTAAGTGGTTTGGTCATGATATCTTTTGGGTGAAAGTCCTTTCAACATATCTCCAAATACCATTGAGTGTTTTTCAATGATATTATGAAGATCCTGAGATGTGGCCTCCTGTGCTTGTTGAATTTATAGTGAAAATAATTGTGCCAAAAATTTAAAAAAACCTTTTTTATTAGATTAGGTATTTTATGAGATCCCTTTATATGTGGATTCTTTATTTTCAATCCATGCAATTCATATGTGTTTCCTTTAGAATGAAAGTGCATGAAGAGTTCTTTGAAGTTTATCTCTATTGTACTCAAATTATTGAAGCATTGGACTCCCAAACTATATTCAATCCAACCATGAAAACTTAAAACATAAGACTATTTGAAAGGTAGTATCCCATTGATATCTTGATATTGTGACATTTTAATGCAATACTAACTGAACCACTATCAACCATCATTATTTGAATTTTAGATCTAGAAAGATAAAGTAGTTGAACCATATAGCCAACTTGTTATTGATGAAGTTATGACTACTTCTTAAATTAATTAACACTGTAACTCTTTGATTTTTCAAAAATCCCACAAAATTAAGACTTTAGGGGAACTAATCCTTGATATTTCATTATGAAAGGTGGTCAAATGTAGATCCTCTTGTGACTATTATAGTTCTTTCTCCACTTCAATTTATTATTCTACTTCCTATTCAGGTGCTCCTTAAATGTAGAATAATTTATTTTTTACAAATTTATGCCCTATAATATATTCTATATCACAATCAAACATAACCCATTTTCCATTTTTTATTCAATTTAATGAGGCATTAGTCGGGTTGGTTGAGGAAAGGATAGTGTCAAGGTGATAGGATATGTAATGATAATGAATACATGTCTCCTATTATCCAAAAACATTTTTTCTATTCTATTCATAACCAGTTAATCAACTCTTATAACATAGGTGGATTAAATAAGCATACTCATTGAAAGTTAACCTTTATTTTGATTAGAAACAAGTCCTTTATGTTATCCTCCATAACATTCTCAATTCAAGGATATAGTCTAAAATTAAAGAATGATCATACATATTTATGTCACCTTGGCCAATTGGCTGAAGTATTTATCCACCAAACTGCTAATACACTATGTAGTAAGATATTTAAAATAGACTACGTGACCTTGGATTTTTTTGACAATAAATCCAATAATACCAAAATAATTGATCAAGTGCCAAATATAAGGATGTTATTGTAAATTTTTACCTGGTAGAATTTTATATAGATAAAAAAATGTTGTATTTCATTGGGTCTTGTGATCTAAGGTTTTATTTAGATTTATTAATTTAAAGTAGTGGTTAGTCAGGGCATGAATCTCCTAGCGAGACACTCCTTTATTAAAGAAGTTAATATAGTTTTATTTTAATAAATTAATGTTAGTAATTGTATGAACTTATAGTTAGTTGGTTGGACTATTGGTTCATATTTGTAAATGATGTCTTATAAGCTTATTTGAGCTTATCTATGAAAGCATAATATAATAATGTCAAATAATTTTTTTCTATTATATTTATATTATAAATATTGCATGTATATTTTTCATGATATTTAATTGTATCTGAATACCTAATATTGGTATCAGAGCTAATGACATACATCCATGATGAAGCTGTGTAGGTTCTATGCATGAAAAATAAAATTATCTGTGAAGCCATGAAGAAAACAAATGCATGTGAAATAAATTTTTGATATTTTACATGGAGTTTATACACCCTAAATTGGTCAATCAACCACACATATCATGTTTTTTAATATTCCTTTCATAAGAAACTCCAACTGGAGAATATGAGTCTTATTCACATCTAACCATGTCTTTTTATCTGATTTGCCTTGGTCTTATTTTATACCCTAGACACTTTTTTGACTTTTCCCTATCAATATTAACCTTTATACTTAATATTTACTGACCCATGATACTCTCTACATTATTATTCCATCCCCTAGGTCTCACACCCTCTAAATAATAGTGTCTAAATAGGACTATAGGACTAAAACCTAGGATGTCTAGTTTTTGGCAATATTGTCCTAGTGCAAATTTTATTCTAACAGCGACTTTCTCTCATAAGATGAGTCTTACCCTTTTTTTTATTTGTTCCTAAGTTTTTCAATGTCGTCTAAATGTGAATAAAACTACCAAATTCAAAATAACAAGTATCCTATATAAAATACTTCACAAGGATTTTTATATCTAACACTTACTACTTTGTCTCATTAGACATAATAAAAATTAGTCAATACTATAGCTCAACTTCTCTACATCACACATAGACTTGCATGTTTGATCAAGGAGGGGCATAGGTAAAATTTATTCTTACATTTATTGTGCATGTTGATTATGCGTGTTCCTTAAGGGAGTACTACATAAGATCTAAGACCTTAGCTTAAGGGTTAATGTAGGCAATAGTCAGAACAATAGGGGTTCTTGATTTTGTGATCATTCTTCTCCTAACCTAGGTTTCCCCCTTTTGATTCTGATGTATTTGTTGTTTGCATGTGTGTAGATGAATACATGTATTAAATATTGAAACATACCTACAACAAGTTATGGTGACTTTTAGCCCCTAAAATTTTGTACATAGGCTCATATTAACCAAGTGAACAAAACCTAGAAATCTTAGATCCTTAGGACAAAACCATTATGAAGGACTATATCACTGGATAATAGGGTGTCTTATTTCTAGCACTCCTATCCAATCAAAAATTGCAACTAATATTCATATTATTGACAGTGTCTCAATCCTACTCTTTAAATTCTAACCTCAAATTCCTCATTTACGTCTGAAACTAGATAAGTTTGTTTCTCTTTCTCTTGCATAATTACCTATTAAAATCTATTTTTTCTCCTATTAAGATATATTTTTCCTACTATTCCAAATCCTTATTATTTAGGATCTAAACACTAGATTACCAAAAATAATAAAACATTTGGTGAACCTAACTTACTTTAAACAAATTTAAAACCCTAGGCACCCTTAGCATTTTTCCTTCATTAATTATGCAAAAAATTAATTTCAAATTTTTAAAACTTGTATCAATTTTTTTTCAATTATCTTGTTCAAATTAATTTTAGAATCTAAATTATATCCATAATTTTCAAAAATTCTAAAACCTTAGCTCAAAACCGTAGATTTCCAAATTAGGTCCTCAAAACCAAGTTTCCCTCCCTTACAACTTTTAAGAATTAATTTCGAAAATTTTAAAAATTGTTTATTGTGACAAAAATATTTTCAAAATTTCTAAATTAGTATTTATTTCTTAAAAAAATTCAATTTCAAATTTCTAATTTTTATATTAATTTTTGTTCAATTATCTTGTTCAAATTAATTTTAGAATTTAAACTATAGTGATAATTTAAAAAAAATCTGAAACCCTAGATTTCCAAACTAGGTTCTCAAACACCATGTTTTCCTCCCTTAAAAAATTTAGGAATCAATTTCAAAAAAATTGGAAATTGTTTTGTGTGCTGAAAAAATTCAAAATTTTAAAATTAGTAGTTATTTTATGCAAAAAATTCAATTTCAAATTCCTGATTTTTATATCAATTTTTGTGAAATTATCTTGTTTAAATTAATTTTAGAATTTAAATTATAGCCATAATTTCAAAAAATTCTAAAACCCTAGCTCAAAACCCTATATTCCTAAACTAGGTCCTCCACCTTCAAACCATTCATCCTTACAATATTTAGAAATTAATTTCAATTTTTTTGTAAATTATTTTGATAGTCACAAGTATTTTAAAAATTTCCATGTTAGTATTTATTATTGTATTTATTTGATTAATATTACTTTTTCATATTCTTTGTGGTGAAATGAATAAAATGGCCACTAAAACACTTCTTCCCTCTCATCGCATACACAAATTTCTTAATTTTTTGCATAATTATGATAATGAGTGGACAAATTCACAAAATTGCACATTAGCTAAAAATGTGGAAAATGCTTTTATTCATAATGAATATAATTACTATTGTTGCAATGAGGAATATTATCATGCATATGAAAGTGATAGTGAAGAAAAAGTAGATGCATCTTCTCCTCTCAAACATGTCTCTTTCATCCCTTCTTCTAAAGAAAATAATTTTCATAAATGGAAAAACTACTTCTCACCGCATTCTCTTATGCACAAAATGGACAAATTAGTCATGCACTTCCAAATGAACCTCTAATAGATGATAATTTACTTGAACATGAAATTAATGTCTTTCTTCCTTTTGCTACTTCTTTGTTCAAATTACAACAATGTAATCAAAATAAAATCAAATTTCCAATACATAATTCAAATGATCAATCTCATGTTCTTAATTCTACATCTCAATCAATGGAAAATGAATGCCAAAATGATGTCTCTCTTACTCTTAATTCTCATACTGTAAATGGATAAAATGCATACACTCCATCCATAGATACAATAGATACACATGATATTCTACATTCTAATGATAACTTATTGCATATTAGAAATGAATTAAATACTTTTATTACACCTATCCCTAGAAATTATGGAACTGATAATGAGTATGATAGTGAACATGAAAAATAATATGAGAATAAAAGTGAATATGAAAATGATACTTCAAATTATAATATTTAAAATGAAAAAAATTTAGACTGTGATAATACATGGAATAATGATGACTATTATGCCTATAGAAAAGAATAAAATTCATCTCATACTTCTACCTTTTCTCTCACTCCTCTCAAATCTAATACATATCAAAATATTTCTCCTATTTTTTTCATAATTCCATTTCAAATAATGCACATAATAATAATAATAATAATAATAATAATAATAATAATAATAATAATAATAATAATAATAATAATAATAATAATAATAATAATAATAATAATAATAATAATAATATAACATCCTCTACTAAATTGGCATGTGATTCACTAAAAAACAAAGATACTAATGAATCTCCCTAGCCACCCATCATTATAGTAGAACCTATTTCTCACTCTTCACCTAAAGAGAATGGTAGCCCACATCCCTCTAGTAAGGTCCAAGTTACCATTACTCCTAAGATTCAAGTGAGCATAACCCCTCTTTATGATCCAATTTTAAAATGTAAAATTCCCACGGTTAAAATTAACAATTAAATTCAATGATTAAATGAACAACCTCAAGATAATAATGTACTATCCCAAGAGATCATCTCTTTGATGTATGTAGTTGTTGAATTAAAACACCAAGTACACCTCCTTATGTTTGAAAACAAAGGTTACAAGTCTTGGATGGATGCCAATGATCTACATGGTAACCTTGTTAAAAAGACATTCATAGAAGCTTCACTACCTAATCATTTCTGAATACCATAATTACCCTACTTTGATGCAACTATAGATGTATTTACACACCTTTAGGCCTAAAATTCATGGATGGCATAGTCACAAGGTTTGGTGTTCCTTACACTATTATCTTGGACAATGTCAAAACATTTTTTGAAACTCAAGTGAATGGGCTATAAATCACAATATATAATTGAATAATTCTTCTAATTATTACCCATAGGGTAATGGCTTGGTCGAGTATACCATCATAAATCTCATAAAGATTATCAGAAAGGACAATGGAACACAACCAAAAGACATGGCACACAGAGTTTGAATTAGCATCTTGGATTGATAGGATCACTCCCAAGAGAGCCATTATTAATTATCCATTCATGTTGGTATATGGATGGGAATTTATAGTTCTTCTATCAATTGAGATACCATCTCTATAACTCAATCATTAGTTGATTGACAATGATGAAATGATAGTATGATTGGTGAAACTCATGTAATTAGAAGAAGTCAATAACTAGTCAATGAAAGTTTTGAAAACAAATTAAGATGAAACAAAGATACATTTTGATAAAAAAAAAAATCTGACATGAGATTCAATAAAAGAGACATGGTTTTAAAATGGGATGTTGAAAGAGCTAAACTAGGCTAGCACACTAAGTTTGATACAATATGGAGTGGTCCCTATATTGTAAATCAGTCTAAAGGAGCTAATACATTTCAATTATCTAAGATCTATGGATTAGAACTACCTATTCTATTCAATGGGATATACCTCAAAACTTTCTTTTAAGATTTGAATTACTTCAAAAATTATTGTATATATTAGGGTTAGTTGTGTTTTCTAAATAATTGATTTTGCATAAGTAAACTCATTAAGAGTTTTTATTTCTTTGGTTTGTTGTATTTTCTCCTTTTTCATTCTTGTTTAGGTAAATCCCAATTTTGGTATTTTTTTTTGTCAAAGTGTGTAAAGCTTAAAATTACTCCATGCCTAATGAATTAAAATGATATTGGAAAGAAAGTAATTACCAAACAATCACCCCACAAATGCCACTAAAAAATTTGACATTTTTGTCCCAAATATGTCAAAATATATAGTACCTTAAGGGAGACCCATTAATTTTTTTTTATAAATTACCTTAAAATGACCTGAGATACTCATTTCCTAAAGCCCATTGGAAATTGGAGATTTGGGTGCAATTTTTAACTTAAAAACTTGTAAATTCCATCTAAAATTCTAATTCTTTCTTTACTCATAGGTGGTGGAAATCATAGCTTGAAATTCAATTTTTAAATTACAAACTTGAAAATAAATTCCCAATGCCCACTTCCTGCATAACTCACACCGATAAAAAATTAGAACCCCATTGCTAATTTGTAACTTGTAATGTTTTAAATTGTAAATAGAACTCCAATTCTTACCAAGCACATACCCCATAGAAACTAGAGATTAGAATGTAATTTTTAACTTGCAAACTTGTAAATTGATTTCTAACCTCCACTTCTCATGAATCAATCTAGATGGAAACTATAACTCTGGCAACCATGACGCTGTTATCAAACTTTAGACACGATTCCATGAATTCAAGCCATAAACCTCGAGCCACAATTCCATTGGTCCCCCTACATAGTATTCCTACTTTCCCACCATGTTTTCAATTATTATTTTTCTTTACCAAGCTAACACAGGTTGATTTTTGTGTTTTATTCCTAACTAGTTATAAATTTAGGGGTTTTCTTTACTTAAGAGTTGTTAGGGTTTTATCTTGACTACTTAGTGTCATTTCAATAATCGCTTAGTTATTCTATTTCTTGTCAAGTGTTTTCCTTCCATTTTCTTGCACTAGAAAATATAGGGTTTCAGAAACCATTATAACAAGTCAAATATTCTCTTGAGGATTCCCTCCATAGTCTCCAAGGGATTTTCACCTACCATCATGAATTTGAAACCCATGGAGTTTTTACGTTATTTTGCAACCGCATAGCTCTGGGTATAATCGTAGTGTACCTTGTAACTCTAAAGCCCATCAAGGTTCTTACTTGCATTTGCAATCCTAAAACTCACTCGAGTTTTTACCACAAATTTCAAGTTTGTTTTACAACCATAATCTCTAATAAACATTTTCCGTTAATAACAATAATAATATCCACTAAAGCTTTTACCTATCTTTTGCACCACCAAGACCTGCTAACCTGGAGTTGGTTCTCACCTAGTAAATTCCCTAGAATCCATATCTAGAAAAGAGATGAAATTCAAATCATGGGACTTACACTAGTATAGAAACAACAACATATGATTAAAAAAACTAATAAAAACTACATATAAATGACCAAACATGATCACGTGACCATTAGTAATTTATTGCTAGTCATTTATAATTTGAAATATATTTTGAAATTAATTATTATCAATTAGTTTATTAAAGTTATTTTTTTGGATTTAGTTATTTGTAATTATTTATTTTATATGGATGGATAAATTTCTATATGTTAAAATAATTAACCAACTTCATTGACTTTTATAAGGTGTCTTTTAATTATTTGGTTAAAAATAAAAATTATTAAAGACTAATTAAATATTTTAACACACTTAATGACACCTTAATTGTCAAACTTGTATCATAATATAGTTATTATTAATATTTTTAAATTATTGTAAATAATATTAAAGTATTTAGAAATAATTATTATTAATTTCTTATATCATTTATGAAATTGGGTTTTCAATGTCTAATTAACTTATTTATTTAGTTAGTGATATTTTAGTAGTAAAGTAGAACCCATTTGACGTAGTGAAATATGCACTTAGTCTAGTTGTGTTTATAATATAGTCTTATTAGTATAAATAATTGGGTCTTTGCATCCATGAGCTACATCTTTAAACACCTTTTTAATTACCCACTTTAATATCATATTGTCTGATTTTTATTTGTGTGACTAATTATTTAGTCATTTTTATTTATGCGACTAATTATTTAGTTGTTTTTTTAACTGATTAGTTGTGTTGCAAAAAATTAGTAAAATTTAGTCATTTTTAGTTATCATGACTAAATTTTTTAGTCACGTAGTCATTTATTTACCAAATTCTACTAGTGTTAGTATCCCCCTCAGCTCAGAATCCAACACAAATGAGATCATAGACACAGACCTAGGTCACATTGACCTATGTGATTTCTACACTAGAGTAAATTCCAAATTTTAAAATGAGTAGCTTCAAAATATTTATGACTATGGACTTCTCCAAGCAACAACTTCACCCTATTAGTGTAGAGTCCTGAGCTAGTGCTCATATTGGTGAATCACCATGATACCAAAAAGAAAGAAGTGTTGAATGACAAGGGAGAGAGAATTTTGAACTTGGACCCTAAATTTATAGACTCAGTGTTCCTAATCCTTGAATATGAGAGTTACCTTGATATAAATCCTAAATCATCAAAGAAGTTGTATCAGGACAACAACATTGGATGTCTAAGGGTCATCAATAAACAATTTTTGAAATTCCCTAGGGCTAATTCCATAAGACTACCCAAAACATTAGAAAGGATAGATTTTAAGGATGAAGTTGGTGATTTAATCATACTACTTCATAGAGTCACAAGAATCCCAAATGCAAATAAATTTCAAGACTAAATATACCAATTCATAGGGTTAATCCATAAAAAAAAGTAGTACATATACTGTGAACAACTAATAAGTGACACCATCCACAAGTAGTTGATGGAAGTCTACAATACAAGGAAGTTCTATATGAGTTCTTATATAGTCTACATAGCCAAGGGGAGAGCCTTCCTAGGATTTAATATAGTAGTTGACCAAGTAAAAAAGGTTTTTAATTATTACCCTAACCTCACTCTTGAGGTAAGTAGGCAACATTTTAGAAGGGTATATTATGTATTTATATACTGCAACATAGTGATGTTTGATAAAGACCTAAAAAAGAAGAGATTCTTTGATGTTGCTACTTCAGAGATAATAAATTGGGGATCCTATTTAATTAAATTCTCCACATACTCATAAATTATATTAGGGGGAGTCAATGGTTTCCTTTACACCCTCCCAAGGTATGTAAGCAATAAATCAGCTTTAATGGAACTTGTGAGGTAACTTATAGAGACTAATAAGTTGTTATAAAGTAAACATAAAGAATAAATCCATTTCCCCATTAGTATAGGGAGGTATACATACCCTTCCTTATCCAAAGCTAAGTGTGCAAATGCTAAAATGACTTAGATGACCTCAAGAGATTTAGAGGAAAGGCCATTATATGATGAAAATAGCAACATTACTAGTGCATTGGAGATTAAAACATATTCCCATGCTGTATACTATGAAGACTACAAGGAGGATTTGAAATATAAATAAGAAGTGAGAATGAAAGATTATTTTGGGACTACTCTAGATTAGATCAAGGCTATTAACATGGTACTAGCCTTGAAGATTTAGCAAATGATGAATCCCCAGAAGATAAGGTCTACTATGATAAAAAAAAATCTATGCTCAACCCCTTCCATCAATAAAGTGATCTATTCCTTAGTCCTTCACATTAATGGATAAAACCACTAAAATAATAAATATAACAATCAACTTACTTATAAGTAAAAGGGTCAAGTTTACTAAGGAAATAGTGAGAACCGTGAGAAACTAAGATAGATTAAGGAGAAAAGAGTGCCACCAACAACATAAGGTTCCAATAGTGGAACCCTCCAAGAATAGGCAAATAGGCCAGTGGTATCTCATAAGAGAAATTAAAAGTCAAAGGCTAATAGAGGGCAATCTAGTAGCCAAGGAGAAGCAGTGGATTGGATGATAGTGATTTAATCAAAATATATAGTTATTGTTGAAGCAATAATAGTTTCTGATATTATCTTAGTCACATTTTGTACTCCTATCTTTGTTATAATTTCTCCTCTTATCTCTGACATTCCATCAACTACAACACCTTCTCCTACTATCTCCACTCCACCATCACCTTAATTAGTTTCCCCCTCTATTTACAATAACTCACCTATGACAATATGTTCATTACCAATAGGTACATAAACTTTATTGGATACTCAAGTTTCAATTTTACTCACCTCTTTCACAATTCCTCCCTCATCCATAATTTCACTCCATTCTTCCATAGTTCCTTCCATCTCATGTTTAACAATAATAAACACCCCATTAGTCATTAACATCACACTATAGTATAAAGTTACAGACTCAATCATCTTTAATACAATCCCAGTATCCATCCTAACCACTGGGATAACTATAGCTTCATTTTAATCTCCTATCACCTTTCGCATTTCATCAACCCTAAGTATCCTCATAACTTTGGTTGATTCATTCAAATCTCTACATTTCACACTCCCATAAGTTCCCATTTTTCAAATACCTATGTCTACCCCTCCATTGGTGTCACTTCCATCTCCCACACACTCTATAGTCATATCTATCTACACTACACCCATTTCATCACTTTTCATAATAACCTTAACCCCTATAAAGGAGGTAGAGATAGAGCAAGTAATTGATACAAATGTGGCAACTCAACCCATAGATGGGGAATTGGTTACCAAAACATTAGTTGAAGACTCAATGATCATATCAGTGAAGGATACAACACTCATCACTGTGACCACCAATGCAACAAATTTAGCTATAGATTCATAGTTGGTAGTGTCAGGACAACATGATGCCACTCCAAGATGGATAGTGTAATTAGTGGAGGAGAGATGGAAAAAGATGGTGTTCTTGAGTACATTAGATTTTAGCCTTATAAATAAATTTAAGAAATCAAATTTATCTCCCATAACTATATCAAGAATATGATATGATTCAATAGTGAATAAGTATGTAGAGATTGCAATCCCCATACTAGATGAACAAAAATAATATCTAGTGGTGGGGGATTACCAAATATCAAATGTTCACCTTGGTCATCGTACAAGAGAGGGATTAAAACATGATGTTAAATCTAACATTAAATCTCTTTTTTAGAAAGTGGATAGTGACAAGGTCACAAAGGATGAATTGAAAAATAAGGTTAAAGAATTGATGATTAAACTAAAGAAGTTCATTGATCATACTACCTAACTAATAGAGTCTATTACTCAGATATCCAACAAAGAAATACTTGATGCAATAATAGATATTGGTATCATGGGAAAGGATACAAAGTACCAGGTAGAGGATCTCATTTCAAAGTTAAACATAGTCATTGAGTTAGTAATGGACTACTACAAAGATCTGAAGGATGCATAGCAACTATTAAGGATAAAATAAGCAAATATCAGGAAGAGATAGAAAGGTTGAACCTAATCTATCCAAAGTAGATAGTTATGGATATGATTGAAACTAATACCCTTATTATATAAAAGATAATGAAAATGATGTAGAGAAAGAGGAATTAGATAGAACAACTTTGTTCAAAATAAGAATACTCACATAAAGTATAAATAAAACTAAGGCTACACATAACAAGGTCACAAATATGCTCTTTGACATTGAAGATTTTTTAAATAAATTATCATGTTAAACAATAAATAATCAAGACCAAATCCTTTTAGTAGAGAATGTTAAAGATAATTTCAAAGGATTGGTTGAAAGAGAATAAGTGTAAGACATCACATTCAGCTTGAGTTCCATGCACCATTTTATTAGGTACCATAATACACTGGATCAAATGGTGAAAG
The DNA here is from genome assembly GCA_037957365.1 of Torreya grandis. Lineage (NCBI taxonomy): Eukaryota > Viridiplantae > Streptophyta > Pinopsida > Cupressales > Taxaceae > Torreya > Torreya grandis. The sequence goes on from JARHVA010000429.1 coordinate 5,163,720, forward strand.
AGACTCAAGTATATAGGGCTACATTAAGGGAACCCTCTAATACAATCTCAGAATGTGAAGTAAGCCACCTATACTCTTTCCATCTTGATGAATATCATATCATAAAGATATTCAAGAGATTTAATGTGTATATTGAAAAGGCACAGGGAAATAAGGATAAAGAGTCTTCAAAGGTTTTGGTTGTAGATTAATTCTTTCCATCAAATACATTTTGTATATTATATTCCTATGTATAAAAATATTATAAAGTTTTAGATTATAAACTCCAACTATCATTTTACAACTCTTTTTGAGAAAAAAACCACTTATAATTTCCATGTTCTTTTTTGATAGGTTGTAAAAATCAAACATGTAAATTGCACTTTCATTTTTGACATGTCTGAATTGCTTAACTGGAAAAACTCATACTGTAAATTGCATTTATATTTTTGTCAAAATTGGATGACCTAAGAGGTTGTAAAAGTCCCAATCAAAAATTATAAGTTAGGTTTTGCAAAAATAATCTAAAGTTATCTATTGTTCTAAGTATGAGTTCACTTTTTGACACCTCATTGCATGGAGAAGCTACATTATCTCAAATAAATAAGATGAAGGTGTTGTATGAGGATTCAATAAGTTATCCCATGACTACAACATTTTTTTTAGAATCCCCAATAGTTATGTGCTCCTTTTTCCAGTCGTTCACTATGCCAAAGATGCCATTCGAGCTGAAGATCGTGCCCCCTTTGCATGGAATTTTTAGTTTTTTCATGATCATGAAATGAGCATGAAGTTTTTGTTAAATAAATATCTTTCATGACAATTTTTTTTAAAAAAAAATATGGGTACTAAGGCATAACCCATTTAGCTTTTTTGTATTAGAGAGATTATTATTCATTTTGAATAAGTTATCTACATGTTATAACGTAAAGAACGAGAATAGATTTAAAATTTGCTCTTTTTATCTATGTTATATTTTTGAATGCAAGGTTATTTATCAAATTTTTGGATGATTTTATTCTTATTTCAGTCACAAATATTTCATTTGTGGTATTATTTTACCCTTTTGAAACACTGTTTGATAAAAAATAAAGAATCTTGTCCCTTATATGAGAAATACTCGATATTACCTTTGATTCCACATTCACATGATTTTGTGACCCAATAAATTTTAATATATTTATTATTATACTATGTTAAATCAAATTGAGCATTAAAATCCACTATAAATAATTGGTGTAATCACTATTTCTAATTTTAGAATTTCATTTCTAAAACTCTTATCTCTCAGTTAAACCCTAGATTAGAAGCAAGATCACTAAGAAGAAGAATTTCCACATGAGATGGTAATTTATTAGTTGCACCAAATTTAGTAAAAGTAAGCCAACCTTATTTGTAGCTTTACCTCCATTCACCAAGGTCCTATAGCTTCAAAATGATCCCATTGTAACATTAGATTGTTGCATAACGAGCTATAAAATAAAGACGTGTGCAGAATCTATGTGATAACAACATGTATGAATAGGATGTGAATGTAATTTTTAATAATTTAATATAATGTAAAAAACATAATTTTAGTTACTTTCATTTATTCCCTCTATCTTAGAATCTCCCCATATCCTTTTCTCATTATTTTATTCATAATTTTAAATATTGAGTTCTTCTTCTATTGTTGCAAACCTTTCAAGGCTCAAATCATCAATGTTATAAACATGATTTTTTTTTGAAAAGTAACTTTCTTGAGTTTACACATATTATATAATTATTTTTGAAAAATCCATTCCATAAACATCCATTGTCTTATCTTGATTGGATGCCTTGCTACTTGATGACCTAGAATGAGAGGTAACATGTGAATTTCAGCATGGTGTTAATTAAACTATGATTTTGTGTAATTTTTCTTCCCAAATTTGTATAATGAAATAAATTATGGTGAAATACAATATAATTGGTTCTTATATATAAACTCCTAAATAATTTTGTAACCATTCTTTGTGTACTCAAAGATAATCTTAAAACATAAAAAGGTTGAAATTAAACAAGCATCTCTAATTTCAAATTCATAGTATATACATATGAATTCAAAATATAAAAACATGAGAGAATTATCCTTTTATAATATGAATATCATGGCATGTCACTACATAAATCTTGTGGAAATTAAAATTTGACATTGTCCTCATGGTCACATGAAACATGTGAGTCTCTTTCTTTATTAGATATTCTAAAATGTTCCTATGCAAGTAAAATAGAAAAAACAAGATCAAAATCCTATTTCGTAGTAAGTTACAAAGAAATCACAGTTCCACACATTTTACTTTATCTTTTGAAGGATATCCATGTGCACTCTAATAGGTCGAAGAAGTAATTCATTCCATTTATTTGATATTCCTACAGGGGAAGATAAGAAGTGCGTATGCAGGCAAAATAAATATAAAAATATTATAATTGATTTTCATATGATGTAATTAAACACATGAAAATACTAGTATGTTACATTATTCTTCCATTTATGCCCATGTCTATTCAAAGAGGTTTTAGAGTTCATTAATTCCATTGTTATGCTATTCCTGTAACGGAGGGTAATAAGTTCCAATCTAATTAATAGTAATAAAAAAGTATCATAAAAATGATTCATATAACTTAAAAACACACTCCCATATCCTAGTATATTAACTTCTCCTTCTAACTAGGCCCCTGTGCACATGAAAAGGTTACCAAAAAATCATTTGGAAACTCACAATTTACAATGTCCTCAACCTCAAATAAAAAAAGTGTCTGCCCCTCCTCAGTACCATTGTTTACCTTACAAAGAATTACAATAGTTGAAAATCACAAATATGTATATAATAAGATATTTAATTGAAAATGGAATAGCATGAAATAAGAATTACCCTTGTATCATGACAATCATTTCAAAAAACATAATTTCGATCATCTTCATTGTTAGGATTGTGGAGCTAAAAGCTTCACTGATGCAGACATGGAGGAGGTTGCAGAATGAGTTGCTGAGTGTCAGAAGTGTTTGGCGTTGGTCTGGCCAACCGGCGTCGGCAGGGTAAGACAGGAAGGCAACCGACGTCGGTCATATATCGGCCGGCGTCGGTGACCCCAGGCGGACAGGGACCGACGTCGGTCGCCTGTGTAGTTCGACTGCGAGTCAATTACGGGCAGTGAGCTAACGAACGAAGAGTTTGCATGATGAGTGCTAATTTTAGACTCATAGCTGCGGATCTAATTATTTTAATTAGATGTCTAATCATTGTTTGGATGAGATCTATATAATAGACTCATGGTTGTATTGGAAAAGTGTGCTAGGGAGTAAGAGAGCATAATTATAAGCTCCTTCTGTGTGTGAGGTAGAGCTATGGTGCGTTCCTCCTAGTGCCACAGTACCAGGTGTGTTGGTGCTGGATTGGAGAGCCAGCTGGGTTCTTCAAGAGTGTAGGATCTTGGTCACAGGTGCATGGCCTATATAGGAGATCTACATGGTAAGTAAGATCGTTGATCTGCAGGTGTATGTGTGTGCAAGGTCGAGGTTCACAGGTGAATAGAACCATTGTTTGATTTGCAGGTGTGCAAGGTCATATAGACAGCAACACAACAGGGAGCAGTATCAGGCATGATCTACTTGGAGTACAGGTGTGTACTCGGATAGAGCAAGAGGAAGGCAAGGGAGTTCCTTCCATAAGTATGGTCTGTTGAATTGTAGGTTGTTGCAGATTCATGGGAGATCTACTTGAAGTACCTTGAGTACTTGTGGAGCACGTGGAGTGCTTGTGGAGTGCGTGGAGCACTTGTGGTGTGCGTGGAGCACGGGAGGTGAACACCAACTCTGTATTTGAGTTGGGTGTTGGGACCTATGAGAGGGAGAGCTTTGGGGAGAAGAATTACTGTTCACTTGAGGTGTGGGAAACCTCTGTAAGGTGGTGGAGAAGAAGTGGCATCTTCTTTATTGTATTCTTTTCTGTATAAAGTGTTAATATAATTTGGTATTGTCTCTCATATGCTGTGTTATTCTGAATTCTAGTTACTTGGTGAATCTGGTTAATTTCCGCATATTAAGTTGCTTGGTTTAGTAATCAAATTGTGTGCTTCCGGTTTATCCACCCTCCTCCTCCCAACATTCATCCTATGATGAAACATTTTATTTTGTTTCTTCCTCGAATATAATTATACATATTTTGTAGGAAAAATAAAAACTCAATGATCACAATCAAGTTTCATATAAATTTCTAAACTTTGAAAACCCCACATATTCCCTTATTTCATATTATCTTCTTCATAAGAGGAGGTTGTCCAAGTGCATAGAAGGAGGTTGTAATACATAATTTATTTTGTTCAATTCTGAATCTCTTCCTACAAATGGGAGCAATCTGTCCATCATCCCTACCATTATTTTGATACAAAAGTAATGCACTAGTTATAATTTGAATTTTTATTTGAACAAAATGATATTATTATTTGAATATAAAAAATAAATAAAAACTTTATTTTTGATATGCTTAAGAAGAAATTTACTTGTTCATGTTTTTTCCACAACCTTCAACAAGTCATCCTAAATAATATCCCAATATTACTGAGAGAATTCAATAGGAAACCCATCTAGCCTAGTGGATTTACATTTATACATGCCAAAGACAACATGTCTTATTTCTACTAAATAAATGTGAGAAAGATGAGAATGATTCTCATTTGTAGAGATAAGAGTAGGAATATGTTAAATAACCTATTGTTGTGCTACCATATCCAAAGGAACAACTGCAAAGAGCTGATAAAATAAGTTGAAAATAATATTAGAAATGATTTGTGAGGAAAACTCTAGATTTACATTACCCAATTTAAAATAAGAAATGTGATTGTCAGATCTTCACAAAAACATGAATTTATGAGAAAACATCAAGTTTTTATGCCATTATTGAAACCACTTGATTCTATATTATTGTTTCCTCATAATTTTCTTCTGAAGATTCAATTCCTCAAACCGATCGATTAAATATAGTTTTTCATGCTTAAGATTATCATTAAATGTTTTGAGGTGAATGGTTTCAACTACCTTTTCCAATCAATCCATTATGTCTTGATTGTTAACATTTATGTTCCCAAATTCATTCTAATTCCACTTTATAAGTTGAGATTCAACATATTTTATCTTTTGTACAAAAGGTAAATATTAGTGACATGATAATTGTTGACTTTTATCCACCATTGTTACATTGTGTTTATCAAATAAACATTCCAAAGCCACATTAGTTGGAACCAGAAATGAGATTTTTGGCATTGAGAATACTAGACTTCCATCATAACTAGCCAGTGATTCAATCCATCATTCTTAAGAATAGTTGATTTGGGGATGTTCATATTATCTAAAATCCCCTATGTTAAGAAGAATCTATCCAAACTCTTTGCAATAAAAGTATCACTCTATCTTCTTTTAATCCATGTCATCAACACATTACCATGTTTAATGTCAATGAGATTAAGAGAATAAATGTATTCCAACATAATATTAGAATTAACATCAAGATTTATATTGCCACCATTATTTTATTCACATGGCATTAAAGTCACCTCCACTTAGGACCCAAGCTCTTGGAAAGAGATGAATAATGTACTCAAGAGCCTTCCATTGTTTTTGGCCATCCAAAGCAACAGAGAAGTAAACACTGATGAAGAAAACTAGTTGATTAGAATGTCTAACTTGGGCTAAGATTGCTAAGATACCTTGTACAACTAGAGCATTAACTAAGATAATTTATCTAGGGTTCCATAAGAATAAAATACACTCAAAATCTCAATAAGAGTCGATGGATACAACCTTAGCCATTCATCAAATCTTTTGAGCCAGTGAAGTAATAATACTATCAAAAATATTGGTATCTTGAAGAAACAAAATATTAAGGTTATTATCTTCTAACAATTTAATTATTTCATTTTACTTATAGGGGCAACCTTTAAGACCCCTCAAGTTCTAAGAAATGCACTTCATATTGGAATATATTTTTACTTCCAAGATCTATCTCTTGCCTTTCTTGAAGAGACATATTTTTCTCCTTCCCTTTGAATGTGGGTTTGCAAGGATTTCCTCCTACTCTCTAATTAGTATCCATTTTATTTTCTAATTTGATTCCACTTGAATCTAAGAAGTAAGGAACATATGAGGAATAGGAATAAGGGTTAGTGCTAGAAGAGGAGGATCTATGAAATCATCACCAAAATTTGTGCCTATTGGTTACTATTGTCTTAAGTTTTCTTACCAGGTTCATGTCATTCTAAGAAAGTATGGCTGACTTCTGAGTTTGTAAATAACCAGTGTTACCACCTACTTGTTCTCTCTGTTCAAGAGGAGATGATTGGGTTTTTTAGGAAACTGCATTTCCAAAATCTCGTCATCTATGACCAATTCATCATCATCTAGGAGATCCTCTACCTCCAATGAACCAAAGTGTTTTTTATATTTTTCACTTTAAACTAAAACATTTAATACAATTTTTGATTTTTTCCTTGAAAGTTATGAACAAAAGCGGGACAAAACATAGAATAGTGAAATATTAAGTTAAATCTGTGGCAATGATCGATTAATAGGGAAAAAGTCAACTGAAAATTAAAACCTATAGTATCTGTAAATCTTAATTATAACCATGATTTTAATCAAAAACATAGAAAAACACTAACTCACCAAGTTGTAAAAGTTTTAGCAATTATTATTAAAATTTGTTGACATATTTACGGCTTTATTTTTTTATTAATTAAATGTGGGTTTTCGACGTTTTAGGTCACCATTTTCATTAAAATCAGTGGATTCTCCGTTGAAATGGTGATACTGAACGAGAGTGCATGCAGAGAATGCATCCTCGCCGAGCAAATCGCGTCCAAATTTCTCAAATTTGCTTAAATCTGTAATCTCCATGGCAGTTAAGACAACAAGAAATAAAATTAGAGTATAGGATGGGTTGTGGCAGCTTATAATATACTGTATTGCAAGGAAGTAGGCAAAATCCAATGCGTTGCGGAGAAGATCCACCGAAACTTTCTCTGGAGTTTAGAATAGACCGAGCAAGGAAAATCTCTGGTAACCCTACTGTTATAGTCATCGTGCGTACGCAATGGTGTGCGTGCCCCGCTCTATTCTCTACGGCAGCTACGACAGGAAGAAATTACCGTATAAGATCATCCAAAACTTTATGAATGTGGAAAAATCCACTGCATTGCGTAGAAGATCATCCAAAACTTTATCTAGAGTTTAGAACAGGTCCGAGCAAGGAAAAACTATGGCAAGCCTCTGCAATCCTTTTTGGGCTTTCGTCATTGTGTGCGTGCCACGCAAGACTTTCTTTTTGAAATTAGCGAGAGTCATATTCTTCTCAATAATATAAAGAATAATACAATAAATTTTAGAGGAAATGAAAGAAGAATATATTAGTTTAGGAGACGATATATTTTATTATATGTTTTCTAGTTTGGGAGACAATAGATAATTTTATATGTTTTGAGCGATTAAAAGTTTGAAGAATTTTATTATAAAAATAAATAGATAAAACATTACAAAATAAGCATGGAAATATATGATTTCTATATTTTAAATGAGACGTATTTATTGGTATATGTTTATTAAATAAAATATAACAAATATAATATATATTTTAAATTATATTTTTATTTTACTTTAAATAAAATTTATAAGTTATTTTTAAAAATTATAATATTTATTATGTATGAATTGAGAAAATATCAAATATCAAATTAAAAAAATACTTATATTAATTATATATAATATATTTGATATTTTTAAAATTCATAATAAATAAATTAAAGACTTTTGAATATATATATATATATATATATATATGATTTCATTTGTTATGTATTAAACACCATTCTAATCAAGTTAGATTTGTTAAAAGTACTAGCTTGTTAAATTATGTTTAAATTCAACCTCATTTATTTTAGATGTATATAAAAAAATAATATTTTATTGGATGCAAACATAAAAATGGTATATCTTTCACTATTTTAGTAAGGTCAAACCTGGTGTAGGACTTTTATTCGTTTAATCTAGATGAATATTTCATATGGGTGTTTAAAAGTCTTTAGAAGCAACTTTCAATTTAAATCAGAAAACTTTCATAACATGGTTCCGCTATTTGTCACTATAAAACAAAATTTATATTTTATCTTAAAATATGTTATAAATTGTTAAATTTTGTAATGCATCATATATTTCATTTTAGAGTTTTAGATTAATTTAAAATGGATTGAAAGAGATATAGCAGAATTATTCTGCATTTTAAGATCTTAATATATATATGACAATCATCAATTAGAGAATTGGATATTGGTTTTAGATATTAGGATAAAATATTGTGTCTAATTAATTTCAAAGATAATTAATAATATTGAAAATGGGTTATATCGAAAACATAATCAAATGCATGATGTTATATTGTCATTGTTTTTATTTATATTTGAAGTTTTAAAAATATTAATTATATTGTATATAATTATTATAATATTTACGATTTTTTTTAAAACCATAAAGTTATTTTTGGTAGAGGTTTTTTGTGGCATCTTTGTTATACATTTCATTGTATTATTGAGCCTATAACAAAACAGTTTTGCCTCACTGTTAATACAAGTTCAAATTTAATTTAGCTTTAACAAAGGGGAGACTAAGCCTTTGTAAATGGCTTTCAATTAACTTTTCAAAAATATATATATGTTTTTGTGTGTGTGTGTGTGTGTGTGTGTGTTTGTGTGTAATTCAACAAATACAATGAAATAAACAATAATAAAGGAACAAACTAATTATAATTATTTTATCAGCATTGGAGTTAAGAATCATGGATGTTATGGAAGTTAATGTAGGGTAAGTTATAATATGTATTTCAAAATTTATTGATAGTTTAGTCTATTTCTCATTAATATTATTTTGTCTTACATTCCTATAATGGTTTGATACTAAATAAATATCCATAACACTTACTATAGCTTCATGTATTTTTAGTAATGAAATTTGATCCTTGAGCCACTTTTCAGCCTATAATTTTCTTTTCTTACATGTTCAATACAAAGCTTTAACTTCTTATTCTCATTTGTCATAAATGATATGGTTGTATTCATTCCTTAAGTGTTTTCCTTCAATTTGTCTACCCTTTATTTTAAAACCATTTCCTATTAGTCACATACATCCAATTTAGTCTTCAAATGCATTAGTTTACATTCTAAAATTCCATCCTTCACCTTTGCATTCATTTGTTCAATAATTTTAGATTGATCTAAAAAATTTCTTGGGGGTGTAGGATTGGGCTTCTTAGAAGCTATGCATTTTATCAAAATTTTAGATATTTAGTATGTATATGACACTAAGAAAATAAATAAACATCTAGTCCTATGATGGGATGTCACCTAAAGTATGCTTACTATGATCACAATATGCACTCAAAATGTCAACCATTTTCTTCTTAACAAGTTCATTGGTTCCTTTATTTTTATATATACTCATGTCCATTACTAAACAAATACAAACATTTTAATATAGTGACATGCAAATTCATTAGTGGCTATACTTTTTGTATCAAAATGGAAAACAATATACCATTTTATATAATGTGAAGGGTATCATACACACAAGTAAGATGTATACAATTATATAAAATGCAATAATATGGACAATAATAGACCATTATACAGACTAATGTGTCATTGGTTCCTTTCATTTATATATAAATATGGAAAATAATAGACTTTTAATCATAATGTAAAAGGTATTATATAAATAAACAAGATATATGGAGTTATAAAGACTTAAATAAGTTAAATAACAATAGACCATTATACAAACTAATGGTTCATTAGATCTTTTACTTTATGTAGCAATATGAACTATAATAGACCATTGCACATAATGTATAGACCATTGCACATAATGTATAGGGGATTATAGATAAAATAAAGATGTAGGGCATTATATAGATTATAATAATATGGAAAATAATAGACTATTATATATACTGATGGTTCATTGGATCCTTTCCTTTATGTATCAATATGTACAATAATAGAATAGTACACAAAATGTAAAGGGTATTGTACAAACAAGTAAGATGTATTGCATTATACAAACTATAATAAATGGTGTTATATAAGTAATGAATATATATACTTTATATGTGTATAGGATTACAAGTAATGTAAAGATTTTGAAAATTTTCTTACCTCAATAAAGTGGATAAACATCCTTGTAGATTTGGTGGTATTGTTGTATAAAGTTATATTGCAACTCTATACTAAGATAAAATAATAAAATGATCAAATTTGGATGCTTTATTGTGGAGGGAACAAAGGTGTCTATATCATGATTAATTTATTTTTGTTATTCCATTTTATAGTATGCATTTTTATGATAAATTTTACACCTATCTTTTGAATATAAATATAAAAACTAATTGGAGAATGACATGATAAATGAAACCCCATTACTTTTCATTATGATCCATACACATGTGGTAATTTTAGATGATACATGCCACATGGCATAGAAAATGTAAAAGGAACATGGGAAATTTACATTTTAATTGTAAAAAAATATATGTTAATTCAATTATGGTCTTTGGTATGTAACATGGTTGTATGCATCATGTTATGGTAGTAAACCTATGGTGAAACTGATAAGACTTTCAGTTGATGAACACATGTATTATATGCATATTGTAATTTATAATACTATATAAGGATATTAAAAACTTTTAATACATGTATGGACATGGGAACATTTGATTTTTTGTTTTTTTATTGATATAATGTTTATGTAACACATCATGGGTAATGTCAAAATATCAGGGTTTTGTGTTTGTACTTTTATCATAGCTTTTAGATTTTTGTGTGTAAAAATACTTATATTATGGACCGTCATTTCTACAAGGGTGGAAATATGTGGCTATATCTCATAAAATGTTTGGTCTTATTTATTTTCTTTATATAGGGTGATGTTTCTAAAAAAATGAGAAATCTAGAAATTTAAAGTGTAAAATAAAATATTTAACTTTAAATCTATATTCATTGTAAAATTTGGAAGAAATAAGAACTTCTATGAAGAGATTTCAGTTCATAAAGATATTTTAAAGAAATGTTTTGTTTGTATAAAATAAAATGTTTTTCTAAATAAATATCCCTTCAAGCACAACATAGTCTGAGAAAGTACATTTCTAAATAAAAACCCCTTCAGGTCCAATATTATATATATTTAATTTTAATTTTTGATTTCTTATAAAAATATTATGGGGTTCAATTTTTTAAACATCTCTTGATTCACCCATATAATCCAAAAAAATAAATTATAATGTTGAGGGTCCCTTAACAAAAAAATAATAAGTGGAAATGGGGTGATTAACATAGCATATGGAGTTTTTTAAAAGTTTCTATCTACATTTGGAATAAGGTTTAGATATAGGCATTCATTTTTAAAAAAATTGAGTTTTCCACATATGAGTTACACAGGTGCGACATCCCAATTTTTAGCTTATTCAATTGTTTAAATATTCTACTTAGCTAATTAGAAATTAGATTATTTCATTCATGGTTCCTTACTAATTTGGAATATAAGTAACGCTTATAATGAAACATGGATAGTTATTTTCTTAAAGATAATTATAAAATGCTATTATTATCAAAATGCCTCCAAGGGTATATGTAATTCAAAATATCTCATTTGATTGAATTTTTGAAAGGATATAATGATAATAATCCCATAATAAAAGAATATAAACATGAATGTAAAAGGACGCTTTACTATAATTTGAAAATAAACCCTTTACATGTTATTTAAAAAATTAGATGACATCAGAAACTATGAATTTTCACAAAATACGTGCTCATGTTTCACATCCTTATTTAGGTTTACATTTATTTTCTAGTAATATGAAAAAAGATACAAGAAAAATAGGAGCAAATTCCAATGAGTTTGTATATTTTATTATGGAATATTTATTTTAAGCAAAATCTCTCTAGCCTTTCAGATCTAAAACTTTCATAAAGATAGTGGAAAATAAATCTGCATGGTTTACATATATTTTGTCAAAAAAAAATCTATGAATTTTCATAATGGCATGTAGTGACAATCATCTTGTGTATTGTAAAGAGTGTAACATGTGAAAACACTTTATGAGATGATTCTAGAACCTGAATTATATTCCATATATTTTTGGATATATTTCATTTTTTCAAGATAAATATCTACACACACTTTCTTTATGATAAAAGATTCATTATGTTAAACAAATCAATTCATAGTAATATTTGAGATCGAATTTCCACCCTCTTTAGTATGTCCTAAAATTTGACATGATGTATCAGAAAAACATATTGAATATCCAAAAACTAAATAATCCATCAAACATAAAATATTTATACAAACATTTAATTTCCTCTTTCATTCATTCTTTTTTATCGAACCCTCCTTCACTTACTTTCACAAATTCCATTCACCTTAGAGTCTCCCCACATCTATTTCTATTTATTTTCTTTAGAATTATAAATCTTGAATTCTTCTTCTATTGTTGCTAACCCTTTGGGGCACAAATTGTCAGATCCAAAAACATGTTTCTTTTTTTAAAATTAAATTTCATACGTTTATGCATATCATATAATTTTTTTATGAAAATTCCATTACACAAACTTCCATCATCTTCTTTTGATTGGATCCATTGTTACTTCATGACCCAGAATGGGAGGTAAAATGTGAATTTCAACATGGTGAATTAAACTTTGATTTTGACCAGATTTTATTCTTAGCTTCATTTAATGTAATACATTGTGGAGAAATACAAAATACTTATTCCTTGTATCTAAACTCCTGAATAATATTTTAACTATGCTCATCATAGTCAAAGATATTCAAAACACACAAAAAGTTTAAAATTAAACAACCATCTCTAATTTCAAATTCATAGAGGATACATATGAATTGAAAATATAAAAATTTGAGAGAATTCCCCATATACAATATGAATATCATGGCATGTAACCTTAAACATATTATGGTATTTTGAATTCGACATCATCCTCATTATCACATGAAACATGTGAGTCTCTTTATTTCTTATAGATGGTGACATGTTTCCTATGCAAGTAAAATCATAAAACATAGATCATAATTATGTTTTGTAGCAATTTAAAAAAATCACAATTACCCACATTATACCTTGTCCTTCTAAGGTTTCCTATGTGCACTCTAAGAGGTTGAAGAGGTAATTTATTCTATTCCCTTTTTCTTCTTATAAGGAATTATGATAGGTGCCTATGTAGGTAAAATAAGTAAAGCAATATCAAAACCATATTTCATATGAATTAAATAAACACATTAAAATCCCAACATATTACCTTGTCATTACATCTATACATATGTCTATGCGAATATATTATAGAGTTCATTCCTTCCATTCTTTTACTGTTCCTGTAAGGGCAGGTAACAAGTTCCAATGTAAGTAAAAATAAGAAAATAATATCACAATAGTTTTTCCTACAAATTAAAAAATACTCCCATATCTAAACATATTACCTTTTCCTTCTAAATATTCCCATGTACATGTAATGAGGTTATCGATATATCTATTGGTAACTCACAATTTGCAAAGTCATCCGCCTCCAACAAAATAGGTTTGTAGCAATCCTCACGACCACTGTTTACCTTTCAAATCTATAGAAAATTTAAAAATATCAAATAGGTATAGAATAATATATGCAGTTTAATTGAAAATGAAATAACATAAGAGAAGAATCATCATCGTATCATGGTAATCATTTAGAACATCACAATCTAGCTCATCCTCATCCTCTGATGAATCAAGTGTTTTTATTTCTTCCTCAGAGATAATAATAAGATCCTTTGAAGAAAAAATAGAAAAGTGGTTATTAAAATCAAGTTTCATATTAATTTCATAAACTCACAAACCCCATAGATTATCTTCTCCCATATTACCTTCTCCATGGGAGGAGGATCTCTAGATGTGCACAGAAGGAGGTTACTAGACATAGTTTCATCCATTCAATTCTTATTATCTTCCTATGAATGTGATAAATTCATCCATCATCCATACCATTATTATGTTCCAATGTTAAAGCACTAGTTATAATTTGAATTTATTTTTGAACAAAATAATATTACACTGATGTTTGAGGAGGAACATACGAAAACTTCTCCTAGGTTAGGAATTCTCATCATGCTCCATATTCCCATCAAAATTATGAATAAAAAACGAACTAGTTAAAATTTTAAATCATGATTTATCACTAGAATGTAATAGTTAAACTTAAACAACCATCAATTCATGGTACGAACATTTTAAACTAGGGAAGATTGAGGTCTAGGTTCAACAATATTTACATCTTCAATTTACTATGAACCATCAAAATCTATTTATATCTAACTTAAAATAATAAATGATAAATGTTTAGCATTGCATATAACAATCACTTAAATAATTAAAAAAATAAACCTAAAACCAAATAATGTTTTCATATTACCAAATTAATGTCATTTAATTTATGCAACATGTATTTAATTTTTTTTACATTTCTTCTACTCAATTAGATGATTATCCAAATATATAAAACTCATTCACTCATTATTTAGTTTTTCCATTTAACTTTATTATAGATATTTTAGCTACTAATTAGTGAAAAGTATCACAACCATGTTCAGGGTCAGGTACAGTAATAGAATTGAATAATAATATGAAATAAAAACCGTTTCATAAAAATTATGTTAGATCGTTTTATACTAATGAAAATATAATCTTAAGCATAATAAAGGCATATACCCATGTAGAGATAAGTAAATAAAATAACAATTATTTATATAGATGACCTATTTATGGAAGGGACATAAGTGTAATGTATTATCCATATTATGTGAATGATTTATATGTAAAAATTATGTATGATAAAAGTGAAGTCCATTATATCTATAATTTATACATTGAAGGATTTATAACACATTTATATGAAAATTTTATATCATGATTCATCAATTAAAATATCTAGTAAACTAAAACATACTTCAACTAGCGGTGTTTTTATTCATTTTGATCTATAAAATACATTTATTTATTTGAGAAATCAAATGGTTTAAAATTGGCTATTAAAATTCTTAATTTATCATCTAAATGAAATTGGTTGCATAATCCTCTAAGAATGATTTAAATTTACTCAAAAAATTCTATGACTCATTCCTACTTTTAAACTCTCTGATTTGTGTCATTTTCAACTTTCCATATTTATTTATAGTAGTATATCAATTCATTTTCAATAGAAATAAAATAAAACAAATAATAAAACAAAAGGAAAAGTGACACCAAGAGTGATAATAGATTTCACCCATCATTTGGGCCGCGTCTCTGAGATTGCTTACCAACAATCTAACCCATTATAAAAAATGATGCAAATACAAAAAGTTACCAACTTACATCACAATGGTTTGACGAAATCCATTTTAGTGCTACCTGACTACATAAAGACTCCATAATTGTTTAAAAAAATATATTTTGCCATTCTGTAGCACCATCTTCATCCTTCTCCATGCATTATGGAAAATATCCATTAGAGTGTTTGTGAAACTCTAAATATGGGCATACAATAAATCAATGAGTATTTTTTCCCCCAACAGATTTGTAACTCTAATAATAATCTTACAATTCCTTATATCCATCCAAGTTAAAAATAAATATAGGTAATACATATTTCTCTTGTCTACCACCATAGAATAGAAGAAATGATTGGATTATGGGATCAAGTCTTGTGTGTCTATTAACTTTCTACAAATAAACTTTGTAACCTCATTGAAAACCTTAAAAAATAGAAAGGTTGATAATAATAGAGTCTTAGATCTCTTTGGGTATTATTACATGACCATTTCCATAGCTTAGATCTTTGTATAATCTATAATCCCTAAAATGTGTAAATAAAGAAAGCTGTAGACTCATTACCTTTCTTCCATTTTGTCTTGGTCTGAGTGCATGTAGTTATCCCATAACATAAATAGATGAAACAAATCTCATTTTTACCTTGACTCAATGTCTTTTCCAAACTCCGATGTCTTATTGACTCTATAACATGCAATATTTAACATCACCCATGGAATAACAAGTCTTCAAACAGATGCATACACTCATATCTCATATGGGGATTTTATCTGTTATATAATTATCTATCTTATATCTCATGACATTTCCAATTAGATGTCTACCCATCCTCCATTCAAGAATATCTAGTGTTTATATTAATGTATGTCTTTTATAACAAAAGTCAATTAAAAATAAGAACACAAAACACAGATATAGGCATGCATAAATACACAATTGTTCATTCATGTTTTGACATATACCAATGGAAAAAGCCTTCAAAAATAAAGTCAAAGACAACATATTTCGTATGTTTGTAGGATCTTTCATAACAAGAACCAACATATAATAACTCAGCTAAAATCTATCATCACATTATAGATCAAGTCTACAACCATGCAAAGCAACAATCCATCACCATATCTCTTGGCTTGAATATGGTATAAACTAAACTACCTCAGCCCTATCAACTTTATCAATAGTATAGTGTTGGTAATTTATTTTATTAACATAGTTTGGTTATGTTGATGATCACACATCCCATGACTCTGTTCTTAGGTTCTCTTTCCTAGATAGATTTTTGGTCCTCTCGGTGAGATTCTTTTAATACATAGGGACATATTTATGAGCATTATAACATTAATACTAGGCATCAAATTAGCTCAATATCTAACTTTGAATTATCCATGGCATGGATAGCGAAAGATGTTTGCCCATGCTCATCCTCTCTCAACAAGCATACATTTTTTACACCTTTTTTCATCCATTAGCTATGTCCAACATAAACATTCTCTTCTTAGTTAGAGAGATCCTCAATTTGTAATACCATATTTTTTGCCATGGAAAAATGAATACTTACATCTTCATGGCCCTTTTCAATGGCTATTGAGCCATTTACCAAAAATGGAAGAATGCCTCTATGCCCCTTTGGGATCTTTCATTGCCATGGTTTAATCCTTCAAACCACTTCCACTATTTTAGTCTTCCATTCAATTATATCCTAACCTATACTTTGAATACCCAATCGGGGTGAAATGGATTTAATCATAACTAATTAAGAAGTCATGAATTCATGAGATGGAAGTGTTTGAAGGCCTTAAAATAAGGCAAGGCATTAAATAACACTCATGGCTTAGCCCATGTCTCTAAAACCTTTTGCTAAGAATATTGATCTTGGTTAGAGAATATCTCAGCCTAGCTAACTTAGAGAAGTTGGTGTTAAGTGGTTAAAATGGGCCATCAAGTTGGAACTTAGATTGGCATACATTCAGTTGTTGAGTGATTTGAAATGATAAGCTATCTTATCAAACACAAAAATCAGTTTGGAACTTGAGTTGTTTGTTGATTTGTATTCTCATGTGAGTCAATTTAGGTTGCCATGTGAGTTGAGTTAGGTTTCCATGTGAATTGGGTTATATTTTATCTTGGAAAAATAGCAAGGGTGTTGTGGTAGGGCATATGGTGGCCCGAGGACCCACCATGTGGGCCATTCTAATTGCTCCTTATCCTACCACATGTCACAACTAGAAGTGCATAAAAAATTATATGGTAAAAATAGTGCAATTATAGAATCAATAAGAAACCATTGCTATACACAATGGTAGATACCCCTCCATCATAAAAGTGGGCTCTATCAATTATGGTATCCATAGCTTTCCCTTTTAAATTATCAAAAAAATTGTTGACAATAATCATTCAGATCAAACTTCCCCATAAAGAGGCTTTTGTCCTCAAAAATACCAAGAATCCAACTACAGGGATTTATGCATCACACCAATGATCAAAAATCAATAAAAAGTCAACTATCCAATTAAAATTACAACCTATATATATAAAGTAAAAATAAACACTATGTCCATTTTACCAAATGACCTATTACCCAAAATAGTCATAATCTATGGCAGCTTCTCTTAACCCTTTACTAAATGAAGGTTAAGATATTCTCTTTGTAATCACACAAAGGAATTCATTGTGATACATATACTTTTTATATTTACATTCAAATTATATACATGTATACTTAAATTTTACAAACATTTCCCATCTATGGGTTTTTTGAAAGTACACCTACATGACATGACTGATAAATATAACTGTGTGCGTATAGAAAGTTTGTAATACAAACATTGCCCATAATGATGTGGAAATTAAATGTATATACATAGTATAGAAACATAAAATATATTTGTCTATCCTTAAGGTGACTAAATTACAATACACATTACTTGAGGGTAATTAAGGGAACTAAAAACAACAAATTTAACTGCTATGTCACTCAAATATTTCCTTGTATGTATCAAAATCTAATGTTATCTTAGAGAGTTTCCATAACAAGAGCTTCTTTACAAACTCAAAAATATGCAAGTAACTATAAGCAAATATCATTTAAAAGTGAGAATAAATGAAGTATTTTAAACCTATCTTGAGGTTTCCTTCATGATCTAACTACTCCTTAATTCATACATCCATAACTCATCCAATTGAGTTAGTTTCCAAAATTGAATCATAATGGAAAATGGAAATATGAGATATAAAATAAGAACCATCTATAACACCAAGATTATAAAATTACTTTCTAAATCAAAGTAATTAGGAAATCCCTAAAATAGTGTTTAAAGAGTAATTACTCATACTATTCTATTATATGTTATGATTTATCAAGTATTCAAATAAACCATTTAACCATTAAGGGTTATTCCCTTTTCATGATTTTCACAAATGAATAGTAGTTTTTTCATCTTTTCAACTATATCTCAAAGAGTTACATGATCCATGTTATAGTTTCAAAAGTATATAAAACCAATTCTACATAAAGGAATGTTTTACGTATAAAGCAACCCACACAAAGGTTGTTCTAATGTGAAGGATTCAAAATAGAAATTATGCCAGATATAGTTACACTAAAAATAACTCATACCTCTTTGAGAAATATAGAATGTACCTATTGAATACTAGCTAGTATACAATTGGTATCTTATACAGCTTCCATCCTCCAACTCTTAACAAAGCTGTGAGACATACCAATCTATCGACTAGTTAAAAAATCAAAATTCAAAGTGCAAAAACATGTCCAATAATGAACATTACCTTATTTTCCATCCATATCTTTCCATGGAATTGGTATTTTCACTTCATCCTATATTCAATGACATAGGCATCCATAGTATAATTAATAATACCAAATATAAAGGCTATATAACTAGTTAACAAGAACCAAAAATATTTTGTCAATACCAATATGAAACTAGATCACCACCATACCTCAATCTTCTCTTTGTGTAACACTAGTAATTAAATTACAACTATTTCCTCTTGAATGCTTCTTAATGAAGAAAGGTTGTACTTTTAATAGTACCATCTAACACCTCAAGAGACAATGTGATGTTATTCATGTGTGTTGATCTAACAGGGCTTGTCTTTTAAAAGCTTGTCTTTTTCCAACAAATTAGAACACCTTCCAATTTCCCTTTACACTAGCCTTCCTACATGCTCCACTCAAATAAAAGGATCATAAAGCAATAATATAATAGAAAATTCCAATTTAAGTATATCATAACTGAATCAAGGACCTACAATAACTTTCTATGATATCAAATTTGATCTATAAATCAAGGTTTTTTCTCTGATAAATTAAATGTTTTAAAATTGGATATTAAAATTCTTAATTTCCCATTTAAATGAAATTAGTTGTAGGATATTATAGGAATGATTTAAATTTACTAAAAAAATTCCATGACTCATTCCCACTTTTAAACTCTTTGATTTATGTCATTTTCATCTTGCCATATTTATTTCTTTTATTTTATCAATTCATTTGCAACTAAATTAAAACAATGTACATAATAAACCAAAATAAAAGTGACACCAAAAGTGATAATAGAGTTGACCAATAATTTGGGCTACGTCTTTTAGATATCTTAACTACAATCTGATGCATTGTAAAAATAGATGAAAATACCAAGAAGTACCAACTTACTTCATAATGGATTTAGGAAATTTGTAGTAGTGCTGAAAACATGACTTTGTAGAGACTTTGTAATTCTTTAGAAAATTGACTTTCGCCAGTCTATATCACCTTCTTCATCCTTCTCCATACATTCAATAAACTCTCCATTAGAGTATAAGTAAAACTATAAATATGGGAATACAATAAATCAAAGGAGTATTCTACCCCATTGTAGATCTACAACTCCAATAATATTCTTGAAATTCCCTATATCCCTATAGGTTAAAAAAAATATAGGTAATACACATTTCCCTTGTATTCCACCATAGAATAGAAGAAATGAATGGATTATGGGATCGAGTCCTATTTGTCTATCAAATTTCTAAAAATAAACTCTCTAACCTCATTAAGAACCTTACAAAATAAAAAGGTTAGAAATAATAGAGTCTTAGATATTTTTTGGTAGTATTACATGACCATATCCATATCTCAACTCTATAAATAATCTATAATTCCCAAAATGTGTATATAAATAAAATTATAGACTTATTACCTTTATTCTATTTTGTCTTGGTCTAAGTGCATGTAGTTATCCCACATAATAAATAGATGAAACAAATCTCTTTTTTAGCTTAACTCAATGGATTTTCGAAACTCCCATGTCTCATTGACTCTAAAAAGTGCATTTTTCAATGTTGCCCATAGGTGAAAAAGCCTTCGAACTGATGTATAGACTCCTATCTCTTTTGGGGATTGTCCCTATTATATAGTTACCTTTCTTGCAGCCCATGACTTTTCCAATTAGACATCTACACATCCTCTATTTGAGAACATCCAATGTGTATATTAACATATATCTTTTATGATAAAGGTCAATTAAAAATAAGAACATTAAATGCAGACTAGGTTTGCACAAATATACAACTATCCATTCATATTTTGATGCATACTAATGGAGTGAAAGATAATCAAAAATAAAGTTGAAGACAACATCCTTCATTTCATTGTAGGATATTTGATAATAAGAACCAACATATAGAGATTTGACTAAAATATTTTTGCACATTATGGATAAATTCTACAACCATGCAATAGAAAAATCCCTCACCATATCTCTATGCTCAAATCTGGTATAAACTAAACTACCTCAGACTTGTCAAAATTATCAATAGTATATTCTTCACAAGTTATTTTATTAACATAATTTGGGTTTGTTGATGCTCATGCATCCCACAACTCTGTTCATAGGTTTAGTTTCCCAAATAGACATTTGGTCCTCCCATCAAAATTATTTTAATACATAGTCATCTATTCATGAAGATTGTAAATTGTTGTTAAGGAATCTAATTAGCTTAGTCTCTAACTGTGAATTGACCATGTCTTGGAAATATGATGAAATTTTCCTATGGTCAACCTCTCCTAACAAGTTTTCATCTCTAACTTTTTTTATTCATTCACTAGCTATGTCTAATAGAGGCATGCTCTCCTTGGTACAAGAGACCCTCAATTTGCAAACACATATTTTGTTCCCTAGAGAAATTTATACGTACATATTTTTGGGCCTTTTTAATGGCTATTGAGTCATTTCCCTTAAATAAAAGAATGCCTCCATGCCCCTTCAAGTTATTTCTTAATATTACTAGGTTGATTGGGTTAACCTTGTTGGCCAAAACTTTCAGAAGGGCTTAGGCTTAAATCTACGTATATATACATGTTATTTTTCTATTACTTATAAAAGAGAAGAATAAGTAAGATACATTTTTCATCTGCTTATCCACCATTGTACTTGAGGAATAAGCTTAATGTTTCATACTTTCTCTGGAGATACAAATTTTATCCTATGGAGAAGTATTTTGGATGTGTTGATAGGTTATGTATCCTAGATCTGATTTATCCTTATCATCCTTACATACCACAAAAACCTCTTGTGAGGCACCTTAGCCAAGGGAGAGATTAAGGCTCAAAAAATTCATCTTCAAAGGTAAGTATTCCTAACTTTGTTCCTCCTTTGTAAGAGTAGATAAATATGAATTTTTATTTCTCTTCAATACATTAGAATTTAGTATACATTTATTTGTTTTTTTCTTCTCTACATGTTTACTTTTATTGTTTTTTACCTGTATTTTGTGCAATAAGTTTTGGTGAACACTACATTATGTTTTACTTATTACTAGTATAGTAAATATGAAAACATAGGGTTTATTTAGAGTTATTACATGATTTTTATTGACTATAGACTTTGGTTTATTATGATAAGAGATTCCTTAATTGGTTCTAGTGGATCCACATATTAGTCATCTCCCTGATTATGTAATATATCCCCAATAAGAGGTGTAAGTATGATCTATCTTATTTGAGTTAGGATTGATTTATAGACTTGACACATTTTTTATTTCATATATTCTAGTAGACACGATGTGAATCTAACCCTTGATAGGTTTCTTTCAAAAATTTCTTTATTTTTTAGTTTTATTGATTATTTTTCTATATTTGTGATACTAGGTCGACAGGGCCATTATAGTTTCTAACTTCTACGTGAAGGTTTAACACATAGTCTCATCAAACCAACTTTGTTCTAATTGTGTAGGTCTTCATTAAAAATAGGTTACTATATTGAATACATCTACATAGTACATTTTTAAACTTTTAGATAGGTTAATGGATCCAATAGGTCCACACAATACTCTTATTTAGCTCCAAAAAACATACTATGTTGACTATGATGGTATAGTCATATTCCAAGCTTTAAGAAGACATACTAAGTTGACTAGGATGATATAGTCCTCTTCATAGGCTTTAAAAAAATAGGGAACTATAGAACTAGGTTAACCTAGTCAACACAATTTATGAACTTTACAAGTAATATTTAGGGCAATTCAACAGTAATATCTCTTTCCTCTACATCTTCCAACCCACCAAGATTATTTTCTTTCTTTCTCTATAATTTTTGTATTCTATCTTCTATCTAAAGGACTAGGTTTACACAAGCAACATATCTCTTAACAAATCCTTACTTCAGTATTATAGTAGTGACACTGTCAACTCTGTATTTTAATGTCTGCATAGACTATCATGTGAATTGACACTATACTTTGTTTCAAAGTTGGATTGATTATCTATATGATAGTAATTACTTCACACATTCACTTTTAGTTATTTTCATGCTTAGAATATATCACATAGTATGATCAGGTGTTTTTAAATATGTCATTTAGTTGTAATATTTTTCTCTTTGTTGCACACACTACCAAATCACATAATCTTTAAATGCATTCAAACAATTGTCTACCCAAGTCCTACCTACTTGGATTTCATCACCAAGGGGAAGTTGAAATTATTTTTTGACCATGTATAAACACATGGTCAATGGTATATATTAGCAAAGTGCTTGAAACCTTTATCACTGTGTTGTGTGAAGTTAGGGTGTATGCCCCAATACCAAGCCAGTGTTATTGCCAACACAGATCCCTTTCAACCTAAATATATTGAAACCATTTATATATTTATTTGTAGTTATCTATATTCACCTAAATTCATTTCCAAACTTAAAATCACAAAATAGTAATTTAATAACATTTAGGATGACCTCTTAGTTAGAATTTACTTTCTAAGTTGACTACTTGCTTTTTGCTCATTGTATGTTATATTTTAAAAACTTACATTGGTCAGCATTGGTGCAAGGTTTTTTATTGTGTCTCAATTGGGTCATCATCATTGACCCAATTGATTATGTATTTCATTTCCTTTCTTTTAAAGTAATTGTAATTTTTTTCTTATTTTAGTACACTATCATTATATTTGACACAATCTCTTATAGACTATCTATTTTACCTATCTATAGTATCGAGTCGATCTGGTCAACCCAGTATTATTTTCTACCCCTCAAGATATAGTACTAAGTCAATCCTATCAACTTTGTATCCTTATTTTACTATTTTCTATCCCAAGTTATAGTACTAGGTTGACCCTATTGACTCTATATCCTTTTTTTCATTGTTTACAGTAGTAGGTCAACCCAGTCAACTTTGTACTCTTATCTGCCCCTTTGTATCTTCTTTATTTCGAATTATTTTTTCATTTTATAATCCTTCTCTCTCAGCATGAACTTCATATCTAAAGACAACATTGAGTTAAATTTAAGGGATATGATAAGTCTTACCAACCCTCATAGGGTCTCCCATAAGCATATTATGACTCCTCTCTTGGATGAAAGTAATGTTCATATAGACACTCACACTACAAATTATGGGATCCCTCCTCATTCCTCTTTGATTTTTAATGCTCTCTTCTCACTTTATGATCAACCCAAATTAGTGTATACACCAAAAATTCTCTTCTTCATCTCTGAATTTCCTCAACATTAAGGAAAGGATTCTTATACCATTTAGAAACTCATGATAAGTGGTCAAGCTGAAGATCCTCATTCACCTTCTCCCACATTATCACATGGATTTTGGGACACTAGCTTCTTTTATTCTCATCCAATTCCATCTACTTTGACCCCTTCTTCTACCATGACATCTTCCTCTTTGACATCCTCTACCTCCATGCCTAATATCTCTACTAACATGGTAAGTTTTATATCTAGTGGGCCTCTTCGAACACCCACTCTTCTCAATTCATCCATTAGTACATCATTTATTACTCATGGTAATTATTATTCTATTAATGCTTCTTATCATCCCTTTAATAGTCCATACTTTTCCACAAAATTAAATCATGCCACTGGTGCCTCACATTCCAATATCTCTTCTCAAGCTCTTATTAAATCCTATGAAATCTTTGTATGGTCCTAATAACTTTTTTTGGTTTTACACCAATTGGGTTCATTCTCATTAGACCTATATGTAGATTCAAAATTTGGCTATGGACTTTCTTCTAGGTCTAAATTTTGACCATTACGATATCATTCATCAAAACCAACAAGCCTTTGACATTGATTTCAAAGACCATGTAACAAATACTAAATCTCAAGATTTGAATCAAGATAATTCTCATTTGGGCATCTATAAATATCCTCTTACAAATCACAAATATAACCAAGAAAAATCTACCCATTTTATGAATAATGTATAAAGTCTTATTGAACCATGTCCTAAAGATAATGTGGTTAATATGACTAACATGAAAAGGGTGGTTATTTTCATTGATCCTCAACCCATTTACACACCTCCACTATCTCACACATTTTGTGTTATCTAATATTCTTATCCAACTAACGTAAATGAGTTGGGTCAATATGACCTTGTAACTATTGACGAACCAATTCTAGCTCCCCTCTTGTAAAACACTTCCTATACTATTTATATTATCCCTCCATCTTATTTACCTATAACCAATGACACTCAATATTATATCAACATTTATTCTACTCTACTTCAACACACACCTACTTAAATTACTAACTAAACCTCCTACCTCTTATCAACATAAATTCACATGTAATTTTGCTTCTCCTTATATGCTATGTGCCTCTTTAAAATAAAAATTTAATGGGTTATGATGAATGAGATCCTAACATGAAACTCACTAATCTCCCATCCCAAATCCCAATTCTTTAGAGTATGAGGACCTCTCCACATCACTATAACCATTTTATGCAACTTTTTGTCAAAATGAATATCCCTTGTCCTCCCCTAGCAAGAAATGAAATAACCTTATCTAGATCTCAGGATATAAATTTTCAATAATGAAAAGATATTTCCATACATGTTAATGAAATAATGGGAAATTCTCTTTCCCTCAAAATTTCCATTGCTTGCATGATACCTAATGAGATTCTACTTCATGTGGACTATCCTCCTCTTTTCATTAGTGTTCAAATTGGTGGTATCCAAGTCAATCATAACTTGATTGATGAGGGTTTTAGCACTTGTGTTGCCTCTCTCCATTTTATTAAAACCCTTGGATATTATGAATAAAATCTCAAGTCCACATGCAAGACATGCCAAGGCTATGAACAAAGGTAAATGCCTCCTTTAGGTTGTGTGTCACTCGGCATTATCATCCCCCTATCACTATTCACATGAAGATGATGATATTTAAATTTCCTCTATCTCAAAACATTATACATGGTAGGATATGCACTCATCATATGAGATAAATTGATTCTTCCACTTGACAATGAATTAAATTTACTCAAAATAGATCCATATAGAGGATTCAAGTTGACACTAACCCTTGGAATTTCAAATAATTCCAAGATTGAGATGTATTCAATATTTTTATTTTTAACTCTTGACAATTGTTCTATTTTATGAGTCTCAATGATTCAAATTTCTCATAAATTATACTTTAGCTTACAATAGTTATCCTAAACTCATTATGAATACTCTTCTTAACCTATTAGATTTTGATCATGATGAGATTGATAAGATCAATCTCAAGATTAAAACTTCTAATCTCTCACCTCATCTCATCTCTCATATTCCCACCTCTTTGCATCCTTGTTCTCATCAACCACCTTGTGATGACATCCCCATAGTCTTAACTAAGACTTATCATTAAATTCATCATGTCATAGTGGATGACAATGTCATCCCTACCTACATTATTAATCCTCATACACCTAATTATGATGAGGGTTATACCTTAGATGATCCATTCTTAGAAATTCTTCTTCAGGGTTGAGATGTTGATATTATCTACTATTGTTCCTCTTTGTTTCAATATTTTAGTGTATCTTTCCAGGTTCTATCGTATGTCATTCCTAATTTTAGAATTTTTCATTTAAATCTCAAGGAAGATATGGTGTGAACACCTCTAATTTATAGAGAACATCATATGGGTATAATTAGGTATCATGATATGACTGGGTCCTATCAATTTGCTAGGTACTATGACCGCTATAGCCTACTTATCCCTGAGATACATTCAAATCTCCTTTGGCCTTATGTAGACCCAAACCCTCCCTTAGTAGATCCTAGTTTGGATCCCATTCCTACACCCACTTTAGCTAATTCTATTTCTAATTTTGATCCTATTTCTCATACAATTATACCTTATCTAATCTCTCCACCTACACCACCTTCTCTTGGTGATGGTTTGATTCCTCTAATATAATTGGCTACTTTAATCACCAAATGGGCTAATTAGCCTTATCAATCTTGTTCCACTTTTTTTATACCTCTTCCTATCAGTAGTGTTGAAAAAATTTAGTCTACATACCAAAATATTCGTAGTCCAAAAGATCAGAAGTTGAGTAGGATCCTGATTGTAGAGTGACCCAATATCATGAGGAGCAAACAGACCTCAAGTGGAGAGTATATAACTTCTAAAAATATTTTGAAACACTTTAAATAGGTTTAAATTGTGATCTAATTTATCTTCAAGGACATCACTATAATTACAAATGAAGGGTCCAATCAAGCTTCATTCAATTCCTCATCCCATGATGTAGAAAGGTTGTCAATCTTTCCTTTTGATCCAAGAGGAAAGGTACATATACTTTTAACCTATATATATTAGGGTAGTTCTTACCAATTCTTCTAAGTGTTATTCTGGCACATTTATTTATTGTCCCTATTTTGTTCTAGGTTGGCTTCCCTTCAATAAGTGCCTTATGTACTCTATTTATTTTTTCTCCTTTTGATTTTTGTATTGTTTGAAGAGAGGTTAGAACAAGATTATCAGTCATTATTGGATCTAGGTAAATGTGTTGGACCAAAAAAGAGAATCCACATCTAATGGTCTAGATAAGGCTAATGGTTTGGGTTCTATAGCATAATAAGGATACTACCTAGCCAAGTCACCAAATATGTTGACCAAATTTGGTCTACATACCAAAACGTGCCAAGTTTAAGAGTGTAGAAGCTAAGTAAGATATTGATTAAAGAGTGAGACAATGTCACAAGGAGTAGACAGACCTCAAGTGGAGATCATATAGATGTTAAAAATCTTTAAAAACACTTTAAATAGGTTTAAAGTGTGATCTAATTGATATACAAGGGACATATCTATAATTATAAATGAAGGGTCCAAGAAGGTTTCATGGTGTCCAAATTATTAAGGAGCATGAGCCAGGTTGTGCAAACCTAAAATATCATTAGATCCTTGAAAGAGGGAGTAAAATATGGAATGTGTAAGTTTAAAAAACTATACCATCACTAAGATGTCATCCAAAAAAGAAATGGACCAAATAACTTGAGAATTTTATAAATACACCTCATAAATCCATGAAAACCAAATAGTTATAGTGCCATGAACTTCCTTGCACCAAGAATAGGTTCTATAAATTTCATGCCCACATGAGATTTCTATCTCAAGATCTAAGTATTCAAAGATAGGCTTACAGAATGAGATGTTCTTGGAAGTGTCAAGTTTGAACCGCATAAAGAATCTATTTATATTCCAAATGTACTTAAATT
Organism: Torreya grandis; assembly: GCA_037957365.1. Taxonomy (NCBI): domain Eukaryota; kingdom Viridiplantae; phylum Streptophyta; class Pinopsida; order Cupressales; family Taxaceae; genus Torreya; species Torreya grandis. Next base: position 5,192,126 of record JARHVA010000429.1, read on the forward strand.
TTTTAAATTTGATTAATATCTAATAGTTTGCACAACATCACATACTGAAAATATAGATCTAATAGTTCACGCTAGAGTCAAACTATTCAAAAGGTGCCTGGGTTAAAAGCCCTTGAAAAACTACAAGTTGGACATGATCCAATTGTGTGTGTTCATTAATAAGAATGTAGGTCTGAGATAGATCAATGGCCAATGTACAATCATACATCTAGATCTATGATGACCGGTGACTGATAGGAGAGTAGGTCTAGGAAAATCTAATAGTGCAAATTCTTTTATACATTTAGATCAGTGGTGTGAGTTGAAAGACAACATGTCAGAGGATCTTAGATGGTAGGAAATCAAAAGCTCATGTGTATTCATACATCCAAATCTAATGATGTAACAAAGTCAATATGTTGTCATATCTTTGGGGCTAATAATAAAAAATGTAGTTGGGCACAATGTAAATGGTTTAAGTTAGAAATCGATGACCAATTAATAAAGAGAAAATCCAAAAATCCTCCATTAAAGGTCGATAAATTAGTTTTTTGACAAAAGCAAATGGGTCCTGTATGAATCAACCCACCACAATTCAATCTCAATCAAACACCATGGAGTGGACATAGCCATGTAGTCATTATGGTAGATAATGAGGCTTCATCACCATTGATGTTCAAATAGGAGCCCTAGTCAATAACTTGGAACATATCGACCTTATTATAGTTTTATTCCATTGGCATGTTCATTGATTTAGATGAAGGATACTTGCATACAATAGCTTCTTAGATTTAATAGGTTTATAGAAGTAAAATAGGTATTTTTGGACTAAATACAAAGATCGAAGATAGACCAATGATTGTTAAGTAAAGATCAATTAGTTTACATGTTTTCATGGATATTGTGACTATGTGAAAACCAATAATTAGATTGGGTTTCACCTATAATGAAAATATGTTAAGTATTGAAGTAAATACATATGTAAATGTGATCATGTTCACATTTTTGATAAGTAGGAACCTATGGCCACACAAAGTAGGGGTGGCATAATTCTGCTAATTCCAAGACATGGTCCTCATTAGTAGATTAGATAGATAATAGATGGAGCTCCAAGAAGGGGACCTAGAAATTGGATAAGGACAATGGGCATTCAATTATATTACATAATTTTTTCTTTATTGATAAGGTCATGAGTTAGTATCCTTAAACTTGTGATAATACATCACAGTTCCCTATCTCACTTCTCTTTTACTATATATGTTCCTTTTTCTACTGCATATAAATCTCTCTAAAAGTTTTAGACAAGAAATCTATGAAATTTTAGACAATATATTCTTATGATTTAGATTCTTAGGCTATGCCAAATTTTGTACTATAAAACCTTTTGATGAAATAAATATTAAATTTTACAAGCTAGATTGAAGTATGTTCTATAAATTCATGTATGATAGTTAAGTGAATGTATGTTCCTTGTCTATGTCTGAGTTTTCTCACATTCATAAAGTGCTTGGTAATTATCACAAGTCAATATAAATGAAATTTACAGTCCTTTTTTTAGCTTCAGAGTGGATATCTATCCTCTCATGCTAGTTTGATAATTGATTCATGCCTTATTTTGAAATACTCATATAGAATTGATCTTATTTAGTGTTAAATGTGTCTCATAGTGTGTCTTGTGTAAAGTATATGTGTTCTAATTATTGATGCATCACCCCAATTTTCACATGATTTAATTTACTATTATATCTCTTTATCCCTTTCCCAATCATGTGTTAGATTATGTTTAGTGATAGATCCAGAAGGAAGTTGACCCTATTCAAAGGTCTAACTGAAGGTTAGGTGACCCACAACCTAGGGTCAATCCCATATTGGACTAAATTTGTGTAAGAGGACTTGAAAATTCCCCTTATATATCTAAAGGTCAAATATAAAAAACCAATAATTTTAGTATGCCTAGTGGGACCAAGGTCCAAAAGAGTCAACAGATCTTGGTGTGTCTTTCCTTTAATTAGCTTTTGGATTTAAGCAAGTTAGCACCAATGGTGACTCTAAATTAAATCTTATAGTTATGATCAAATTAGGTATCTCTTATTAGATATTTTAGCCAATTTTTGTATCTCATTTAATATATGAGGTTGAGATTAATAGTTATAGTGAATATTCTTGTTATCCACCTCCTTATCAGTATCCCCAATTTAAACTTCATAGTCCATACTAGTCTAACCAAACCTACCAAGATTTTTTTTAGAAATATGAGGAGACTTGTTAGGTTTCTCATGATCTATATTACCAAGGGAACAATTTTTACCTTCCTCATGATCTTCACTATAAATATGAGGACTTATATCAGTCATACATGAAATAATACTTCCCTGATCCTTCTTATGGACACCAAACTCATCATAATATGACTGATTACCATCCCTATCTTGAGCCATCTATACCAACACTTAAGCAAACCTTAGTGAGCCTTGACAAGTATGCACTAGAATTATGTTTAGAAATGTATTATGGGAAAGATGTCAGTACTCACTATATCCATTATGTAATGGAGTCATTACATCAAGTGAAAGAATAATGGACACCTTTTGAGAGAGAAAATTAGAAAAAATTCATAAATGAGATGATGGATGTAAATGGTTACATTCAAAGCATTTAAGATAATCTAAAAGGCCTTGAAGAGAAGAATATCCAACCTCACCAATATTATGTGGCTTCATATAAACCACCTAAAACTTTTTATGTACCACCCATTTCTCTTTAAGAGACCATTCCAAGCTACCCTTTCAGTAAGCCAAGTTCTTCATGTGTTTCTTAGACCTTTCCCTCTTCAAAAGTGATCCAATCAAGATGTCAAAGTAATAAGGGGACTATTGTGAAATATCCAACTATTGAGGTCCAAGACACCATTCTTCCTCAAGGACCCCTTATTAGGTCTTTAAATTTAGCAAGTTGGAATCAAGTGGTGAAGTCACAAATTTTTTGGCAAAGTGAGGTAAATCTAGATTTGAGAGCCCAAGTTAAAGTAGGATATGAACATATGCAAACCTATCTCATCCTTCCTTAGGAATTTTATTGTGTTCCTTATCTCCATGAAACCACTAAACACCTTAAAGAGTATATATTATAAGATAATATAGTGAGTCAAATTAAAGAGTTATAGTTAAATAGAAGGAAACATGAGGACAATCAAAATCTAAAGGCTAAAGAAGGACCTTTATCTTTCCCATCTTGGAACCATATCATGCAGTCAAGAAAATCAAATCTACATGACCCCAACCCTTCCCTTCTTAAGAATCCATGTTATTTCCATCTTAGGAATCTATGTAGAGAAGTATGCAAAAGAAGGAGGAGGACATGAAAATCAAAGACAAAAAGTCAGACCAAGGAGGTGTCAAATATATCTCTTCTCTCTTGGAGTCATCCCAAGAATATCCTATGCCACTCCTTGAAAAGGTAAGTAGTGAAATCCATGTTGAAATCATAATTGATAATGATAGATGTTAAGAGCCAAAAGAGGAGATCATTATTTGAATACCACTTAGCAAGAGCAAGCATTTTTAATCTTTTATAATTACAAAAAGGATGAGTTGTTGGAACAATTGTAAGGGAAATCTGAGGTAGGGGCTAAGATACAAGTGTAGAAATAAAAACATATTGAAGACTCTATTATATTAATTCATGGATAATATGACCAAGACTTGAAGGAAGATGAATTTGAAGAAGACTTTATATCTGATAATGAAATAACAAATGACCATCTGAAGTATGAAATTAATATCAAAGATAAAGGTAAAGACACTCCTCAAGAAGTTTTATACCTAAAAGAGTATTAAGAGACCAAGGTGGAAGACATAGTTCTTGGAGATGTCTCAAAACCTCTATCTAGTTTTGAATCACCCTTAGATGCATTACATCATGATGAATACCATATTGATGACCTCATGCATTAACAAGAAAAAATTGAAGTAGTGGTTATGGATGAAATGGAGGACAAAGATGATTGGTAGTAGAAAATAGATCTCTTTCAAGATCTTGAAGGGCTTTGACAAGTTGAAGTTCAATTACTTGAGAAGATAGACAAATAATTTCCCATGGAGGTCATATTTGAGGAGATATATAAAGAAGTTGAAACTATCTGGATACACATAGCTAACCTATTTGCAGTAGCTTGGTTCTCATTGAACATCATGATAAAGAAGTTGATATATATAAAAAGGAAGAAGAATACATCAAGTCCAAGGGTAAAGGAATCACATGTGTTATTTAATTCATAATCCCATGATGTAAAAAGGTTATCAAACTTTCCTTTTAAATATAAGAAGAAATATACACATAGTTTTAAGCTATATATATTATGGTAATTCTTACCAATTCCTCTAAGTGATGTTTTGTCACATTTATTTATTGTCCATATTTTATTATAGGTTAATTTCCCTTCAAAAAGGGCCTTGGGCACTCTATTTTGATTTTCTCCTTTTAATATTTGTATTGTTTCAAGAGAGGTTAGAACAAGATTAGTAACCTATTTTTGATCTAGGCCAATGTGTTGGATTGGAGAAGAGACTCCACACCCAATGGACAAGATAAGGATAATGGTCTAGGTTCGAAAGGATAATGGTCTAGGTTCGATAGCATAGTAGGCATGCTACCAAGCTAAGTTACCAAATATGTTGACTAAATTTGTCCTACATACAAAAATGGGCCTAGTCTAAGAGTCCAAAAGTTAAGCAGGATCCTAGTTGAAGATTGACCCAATGTCATGAGGAGAAAATAGACCTCAAGTTGAGATCATATAATTTTTGCAAATATTTTGGAATACTTTAAGCAGGTTTAAAGTGTGATCTAATTAATATTCAATGGATATGTATACACTTATAGATGAAGGGTCCAAGTAGGTTTCATTATGTCAAAATTATTTAGGAGCATGAAACAAATTGCATAAGCCTTAAAAGATCATCAGATCCTTGAAATATGGAGCAAAATATAGACTGTGTAAGTTTTAAGAACTAGACCATTGCTAAGATGTCATCCAAAAATGAAACAACCTAGATCAATTGATCATTGGATAAATTCACCTTATAAATCCATGTGATCTATATAGTATAGGACCATGAAGTCCTTGGTGCCAAGAACATGCTATATAAATTACATGTTCAAGTAAAATTTTTATCTCAAGATTTATGTGTTCAAAGATAGGCTTGTAGAATGAGACATTTGTACAAGTGTCAATTTTGAACCCCATAAATTAGGAATTTTTATTCAAAAGGTCCTTAAAAGGTTTAAAGTTTATTAATATATACTAGTTTATGTGAGATTACATACTAAAAATAAAGATTTAATGGTTCATACTAGAGTCAAACTAGTCAATAGGTCCCTAGGTTAAAATCCCTTAAAAAGCTACAAGTTGGACATGATCCAACAACATGGGTTCATAGAGCTGAGATCTAATGGTGCATATTGACTGATAAGAAGGTGAGTCTAAGATAGATCAATGGCTAGCACATAATCATACATATAGATTATGGTGAGTGATGATTGATAGGAAAGTGGGTCTAGGCAAATCTAATGGCGTAAATTCTTTCATACATTTAGGTCGATGTTGTGAGTTGAAAGTCAACATGTCAAAGGATATTGGCTATAAAGAAATCAAAGTGTCACATGCATTTATACATCTAGATCCAATAGTGCAAGTAGATTAAATAATTTAGCCAATCTTCACGAATAATAAGAATAAATACAATGGGCACAATGTAACTAGTCTAAGTTGGCAAACGACAACCAATGAATAAAGAGAAAATCCAAAGAGATTCCATTGAAGATCAATAAAGAAATTTTTTCACCAAAGAAAATGGGTCTTATAGGAATCACCCCAACACCATTATATATTGATAAAACACCATGGAGCAAACATAACCATGTATTCAAGATGGTAATTAATGAGGATCCATCACCATTGAAGTTTAAACATGCCCCTTGGTCGATAAATTAGAACCCGTAGTCCCTATTATAGGGTCACTCCATTGACATGTTCATTTCTATTAGATGAAGGATCCTCATATACAATATATTCTTGGCTCTCATAGGGTTATAGAATTAAAATAGGTCTTTTTAGACCAAATATAGAGATCAAAGATGAACCAATTATTGTGAATCAAAGACCAAGTGATTTACAAGTTTTCATGGATATTATAACAGTGTGAAAACCATTAATTGGATTGATTTTCACATATAATGGACCTATGTTAATTATTAAATAAAATATAAATGTAAACATGATCATGGCCACATTTTCAATAAGCAAATACCTATGGCTTCCCAAAGCAGATGTGGCATAATTCTATCAATTCCAAGACATGGTCCTCGTCAATAGATCATAAGGGTAGTAGATGAAGTTCTAAGAAGGGGACCTCAAAATAAGATAAGGATAATGGGTATTCAATTATTTTATATAATTTTTTTGTTATTTATAAGATCATGATTTATCATCCTTGAACTTGTGCTAATACATCACAATTATCTCTCTCTTCTCATTTTCTATATATGTTCCATTTTTTACGACATGTAAATCTCTCTAAAAGTTTTAGATAAGAAATATCTGACATTTTATAGGATAGACTATTATGATTTGGCTTACTTCGGCTATGCCAAATCTTTTACTGTAACACCTTTTGAACCAATAAAGACTGAATTCCATCATTTTACAAGGTATATTGAAGTGTATTATATGAATTCATGTACAAGAGTTAAGTGAATGTATGTTCCTTGTCTAAGTCTAAATTTTTTCACCTTCATAAATTTCTTGGTAATTCTCACAGGTCATTATGAGTGTAATTTATAGTTTGTTTTTTATCTTGAAAGTGGATATATGCCTTCTCATGCTAGTTTGATAATTGATTCATGTCTTATTGTGAAATACTCATGTGGGACTGATCCTTTTTGGACTTGAATGTGTCTTATATTATATCTTGTGAAAAGTATAAGTTCTCTAATTACTAGTGCATCAACCCATTTTTTACATTCTTTCATATATTATTGTATCTCTCTATACCTTTTCCAAGCAAGTGTTAGATTAGGTATAATTTAGGTGACATATCTAAAAGGATACCAACCTTTTTTGGAGGTCTAATCCAAGTTTAGGTGACCCACAACCTAGGGTTAGTCCCATGTTGGACTATTTTTTGTAAGAGGACTTGAAAAATACCCTTATTCAGCTAGGGTGTAATATATAACACCAACAAGTACACCTACAAAGACTACTCATAGGCATATATGTTGCTTTCACAAAATAGATAATCATTCATCTACATATTGTCACAAACTATGACAATATATTAGCACTTTAATTTATACTACTCCTTAGTCCTTGGATAAGGCCCTACCTCCCTCAAAGGTGATACCTTCATAACCTCTTATTCATCCATTAGTGAATCCCTCACCTGTGGATCTTCCCTAACTTGTGGATCCTTATCCGCCCATGAGTCCCTCACCCATGGCTTCTTCCCCATTTGTGACTACTTAATCTCCTATGGAGTCCATTCCCATTCATTTTCTTGAGCATCCCATAGTTGAAAACCCTCATCATCATGATCCATAAAGAATTCCTACCTTTTATTTTGAAGAGATTAGATGTGAAGTATTTTACCAATTTTTCCTAAACATTGATGAGACATTAGTTAAAGTTCACATTCAACTACATAGAGACTTATCAGATGTTATGGATAATGTATGTGGAAAAATCTATGAGTACTTATGAAAATGCACATGGTTCTATTTAATTTTCATTTGGATTAGATGTTTTCTCTAAATTTATCTTTATCTATCATTATATCATTTGAAATTATGTCAAATTCATACTTTTCTTACATGGCGACTTTGGTTTCACAATTTATATTGCTTATAATGTGATTCATGTTTTCTTATGGATTTTTTAATTTATCATTGCCTTCTTTTTATTCTTGAGTTTCTTTATTAATACTCCCTTGTTCTTTTTTCATGAATGTTTGCTATCTTATTTCTATACACATAGATAATTGTCATTATGATTTGGTTATACAAACCTTGCTCCCTTTAGTCATTCCTTCTTTACCAAGTTATCAGTTAGCATATAATTCATCTCATTATAACCTCCTAGTACTGGTCCATTTTGGATCTCCTTTCCTCCTCTTTATTCCCTTTTTTAAAAATAAGCATACACATGGTTGAGACATGAGATAACATGTTGGTTCATAGTTAAGAGTAATTGTGATAGTTAGTCTTGTCTCTGGATACTTAGATTCCTTTTGCCAAATACTAAAGCTCATTCATGTGTACTACTCTATCTCTCATGATTGGTCATTCCATGTTGTATGGAGGAAGAACGTTAAAATTCATAAAAATATATAAAAACCAAATCATTTAATAAAATGAAATGATTGAAAAGGCAACATTCAAAATTATCAAAATTTAAAATCACACCAAAAGACATGATTCTAAGAACATATTATTTTTCTAGTCTAAGATCAAAATCCATAATTGGCCTAAAAATAGAGCCGAGGACCATTGGTGTAAGTTAGGACATTAGATTAGAAAAGGAGAATAAAAAAATATTTTAGTGCTACCTACTTTCTCACCCAAGTACCTAATATTTGAAGTAGATTGATGACTCTGTAAGGGTTCTGAGGAATAGGGAACATGTTATGGGAAGGTACATCCATTTTAATTTTTCTTGTACCAATATACCTTCATGATTTGATATTAGTATCACACTTATTTTCCTACAAAACATTGGGTCTATAGAAAACAAATTTCCTTTATACATTGATGGCTATTAGTTACTTTGTGTCTTCTCATATGCTTAGAGTTTCTCATGTCTTCTAAGATTTTATCATAAGGTGGTTAAATTATGATTTTTTCATTCTCTTTATCACTCGCTAATATCCTAATATTTATGCTTGAAAAATATTGTTTTGTTCATTGATCATTCCCCTAGAGATTCCATTTTGTGAGTTGCATTGTAAGACCATAGATAAGACTTGGCCTTCCTCATAAACTACCAAAAATGCACATTACCATTATGAACATCTCCTTTTTACCATATTTTCACATTAATTACACCTCATTGGTGTTCCATTTGTGAGTTGCAGTGTAAGACCACATATAGGAGCTGGCCTTCCTCACAAAATTTTCCAATATCCAAGTCACACCAAAATTACATGTGTCAAATATGAGATAAGATGCAATAGATTATGAATTTATATGTCATTGACATGCATTCCATCTTGATTTAGTATGTTTTATGCTTACTTAATTTTTTCACTTGTATTTTCCTATTTTGTGATTGCATGTAAGAATCCAACCATTTTTTTTAAACTTTTCATTTTTCCCAATTTGAATTAGTGTGATTAATTTAAGATCAATTTTGACAATTTTATTTCTCTTTTATTCTTCCCAACATGATTTAGTATGATTTATTTACTTCATTTATTTGTTTATATATCATTTGATCTATCTATGCTTTCCATTTTATTACATTATTTTCATACTTCCCAACATGATATAGTGTGATTTTACTAGTTTTAATTTGGTGACAGTCTTTCTCATGATTTAAAAATATTTTTTTTCCCCTCTTGTTTACGACTATTTGGTTTTTTATACTTAGTCATTTATTATTATTAAAAATTTCCCAACATGAAATACTATGTAGTAAATTTATTTCTGATTTATTATATTTTTTCAAGTCTTTTTCACTTATTTTTTTTAAACATGCATATGTCCTACATAATTCTAGAAAAGAAACCATGTCATATATATTTCCTATAGCATATACAACAAAAACAAAATACATGTGCTAGAAAGAGATATATCCATGCATCCACAACCAAAACCATAATGCAAACACATAAGATCAAGATTCAACTATCAAAATAAGACATCTCTATCTATATAAGGTGTCTTTGATAAAAAGTATAAAAATACATCACTCTATCTCTAAATTTAGGCTCTATCACATCTATCTCATGGCCTAGACACACTATCCATAAATGCCTTGAATAGTCATTTCTATTTAGTATGTTATAAAAAGGTTGTTCGAGATCTCAAACTTGTTACCTATCCCTATAGTTTGGCTACATTGGCCTATATCGGTACTAACTAAATCATTATATCAATGTATATGGATCTCTCTTGAGCCAAGGATTAACATGCCTATGCCTATCCCACATCCACTTTTATCTGCTCTCTGGTTACTGGTCATCATTCTGAGCTTATCCATGGTTTGTCATGCTACATTTTTATCTCTATGATCTCAATTAGTGGTCCCACTCCTCCTCTCCCTCTTGTCTCTCTTACATGTCTAGCCTAAAATTTTGGTAACACTATTGGAACTAATAGGTGAGGGAGTCAAAACTATACTAGTATACATTCCACTAGATAAAACTCTATCCATTAAGTGTAGTGGACTATAAACTATGCTCATACTAACTCTAGTACCACCATCCTCCATATCAACCATACTTTCAAAATATGCCCATATGAATACCACATGATATCTACTTACATGACTATCATTTTGGCACATGGGGCATGGCCCATGCCACCTGATCCTACCTCCATCATTAGACTTGAGATAACTAATCATCGACCACATAGGGAAGCCCAGCTAATCAGTACATCAAAAACCTCATATATGTCCAAGCACTCAATATAATCACCTAATCCATCATATTGTAGCCTCTGGATAACATCCCATACATATCATGCATGAGTTAAAACTAGATGATAGACGTACATCATATAGTGCACCCTACTCTAAAATGTACTTACACAAAGCTATCACATATAGTGTTACCTTGCCATCTGACTTGTTACACAACACCTATGTTGTCATAACTCCTATCACCACCTTTTAGATATCTACAATGTGAACTATATACATGTCAAATAGGCTCAAACTCAACCCAACATATATGATATCTGAGTATGTCACCATCAGGCTAATGTTCATCTCTCTTCTTGTCCATCTGATATCCCCATGATCAATGATGTCCCTCCTATCAGAAGTCTAAGAATAACATGTACATCCTCTAGTTTGATACTCCTCCATTAATTTCCCACATTCCCACCCCCCCTTTTCGTCACCTATTACCCCTTCCAAAATTTTACAGGACTAGGTCAATTGTGTTGACCATGTACTCTTATGGGTAAAATTCATTTAGGATTTAGGTCGGCTCTTGGATGACCTAGCCCATGACCTAGTGAAATTTTCTCTATAATATTATTAGGTCAATTGGATCAACCCTATCATCTAAAACTTTTATAATGTCTTAGGATTAAATCCACCTATATACACAATATCATTTTTCCATTATTTAGAAAATAAAGGAAGTAAGATATATTACGCATCTACTTATCCACCATTCTACTTGATGAGCAAGCTTATGGTTTCATACTTTATTTGTAGATATGGAAATTATCTTATGGATATTCCTTTTAAATTTATTGATAGGTTATTTATCCTATAACTGATTTATCACTGACATCCTTACATACCATAACAATATCTTATGAAGCACCTTGGGCAAGGGAGAGATTGAGGTTCTATGGGTTCATCTTCAAATATAAGTATTCATTACTTTGTTCCTCTTTTATAAGAGTAGATAAATATGCACTTTCAATTCTCTTATATTAATTATAATTACATATATATTGATGTGAGTATATGTCTTTTGTGTATATTTACATTTATTATTTCTTACCCCCACTTTGTGCCACAAACTTTGGTGAGAACTAGATTAGACTTTACTTTACTTTTTATTAGTTTAGTGAATATGAAAATATAGGTATTAATTAGGGTTATTATGTGATTATGCTTAATTGGAGGCTTTGAATCCCTCCCTACTATTGTTTATTGTGATTAAAGATCCCCTAATTAGGTCTAGCCAATCCATATATTGGTCATGTTCCTGATTATCTAATGTGTCCCCAATCGTAAGCATAAGTATGATTTATATTCTCTAAATTGATATTGATTTATATACTTGATGATTTTTTATTATATTTAGTGGGGACACCCATATCTACTAATTTAAAATGTTATTTATTATTCCTCACACAATTTAGAGAATTACAAGGTAAATAATTAGGATATCAAACTTTTTAAATCATTTTACTCAAACAAGAAGAAAATATTCTATATGATAGTCCAATGGATGTCAAAAATAGGTTTATAAATATGTTATGATGGTAAAATGGGGGGAAAAAATAATCTCACACTATCAACTCTACCACCACTGTGGATGCCATTATAGGTTACATTGAGCGATCCAAAAAATGACATTAATATATGACTAACATAGTTGTCAGTAGAAAAATAGTAATATTTAAATTTAGATTATATATAACTTTTAGAGTTAAAAATACAATGTTTCAAACTAAAGTTATAAATTTTTAAATAAAATAAAATATAATTTTAAATATAATATAATACAAGTTTTAAAAAAATACAATATTGTCTATGATGAATGTATTACTTTAAAAAACATGTTTTACATTGCATTAATTTATCATCCATAAATGAAAAGGTATATCCATTCTTAAATAATAAATAGATATTATTTGAAACAATGTTTAGGATTAAAAAATCCAAACAATCCAATTTATTGTAGGTGACCAACTAGTATAGTAAACTCCTCCTCACAAATGCTCCTAAAAATATAGTGCATGCTTATAGAACCATATAATGGGCACATGAGCTCATTTAGATGTAAAAAATAAATAGGTTAGTGTAAAGAGATAAATGAAATTAGGAAAAGACATGCAAGAAACTAAGGATGTAAGAAAGGGGGCCCATCATCAAATAGGTAATAGGATAATAAAATGGATAGAGGGGAGGGACCCTTAGAGTACCTAGCAAGCAC
>JARHVA010000429.1:5212500-5245000 GCA_037957365.1 Torreya grandis
TGATATCAATGAGATTTTTAAAAAAATGAAGTTCAAAACATATCCTTACTAATTTATGCTTTATGATAACTTTACAATAGCCTTGTTGAATCCATGAGATAGAAGGAAAATTAATGTATTCAATAAAATATTAAAACATATGTTTTGTCAACATAGTTAAAATTTACCTTAAGGTTATTAAATGTGATTTGTATCTTTTAAATGCTAAATTTGATTTATATTTGATGAATTCTTTTGGTAATGCTAAATGTAGTTTAATATATTTGAATCTTCATCCCCTTTCTAATAGATTAATTTTACATGTATAAAATATATAGGAGAACATTAATTTAAAAAAAAGAACTTATCAATATATCCCTTATTCACTAAAATAATATTATATATATGATTAAAACAAAAAGGTGATTGATTAATACTTTTGATTTTATATCCATGTTGATACAAAACACAACTCAATACAATGAATAATAAATATTAATTAAACATGAAAACATAGAAAAAAATTAAAGTATCAAATCATTTTAGGTCATAAAAGTAATAATTATTTTAAATGATATACCACTTAGCATTTAACTTATACATCAGAGGGTGACATTATTTGTCACATGTCATCTCAACAATTTTTAAATAACTACCTTAGATATAATGTGATTATGGTAACTTATTAGCATGTCACTACCAAATTTTCACTCTTTCTACTATATCGTTAGAGACATAAGGATTAATAATTATTATATACTATTTTAAAAAAATTGGTATCATCTAAAGGTTTCATTTAGTTGGGTCACATACATGATCAAAATAGTATGACCAAAATTTTAGACAAAGAAATGTAATTACTCCCTATCACCCAAGATCATGATTACGAGTGAAAAAAATCTATCAAACAAAATAATCTTATTGAAACTTGTGATAAAAATAAAACTATCATAATCTCTTCTATAATATTGGACATCCATTTCTAGGAATTATTATCAAATATCATACACCACATACTTACTATCTATTTTTATAAGGCTTTGCACATTGATGAATAATTTACATAATTTATTAGGATGGCAAGGCATTATCCATCCCATCATGTTAGTCACACCCATTCCTTTATATATCATGTGAACATCAAGAGACTACATAAGCCTATTGTATGATATGAACATGTATTGCATCACACAAATCATGCATGACATGTTAGGCATTGTACACATTGGGTCACTTTTGTCATACCATATATAAATTCAATATTGATAGACTTGCTCAATCATTGATATACTAATTCAATGGATAGAGTGAACTAGATATAGATGATGATAATGATAGACATTGCCCCTATCTCTATTCAGTCTCAATATATATCTAAATATATACATGGGGTGGGGTGCCAATATATATTTTTCTAATTAAATTATATATTATACTAATGCAAATGAAACTCTATATATATATATACAATGGGGGGTGGTCATGATCATGTCATTATTAATTGTCAAAAGGTTACGCCACCATATCATTCATTCCTATTTGTCACAATCAAATGACCTAATCAATTATGTATGTAATTTGGTTCACATTTATTCATTAAATTCATTGACCCATATTATCATCTTGATATTTATCATCAATATATTATGGGAGATTGGGAATATATTAGGAATAATCAGTGATGAAATACTAAAATTAGGGTTTAGTAAATATGATAGAATTAGGGTTCAGTATGACATGTGATGATGATAAGTTAGTGTTGACACATGAGTGGTAGATTTGAGGTGTCTACATTAAAATGAAAAGTGGTATGATTTTGGCATTATGCATTGTCTTGGTGACCCAAGCATATCCAACCACCCATTTATGACATTTTTTCTTTATATTATGGTGATTATAGGCTAAAAAAACATGATAATACTATATTGATTCTTATTTAAACTATGGGGATGTGAGATTACCAAATTGAACATCAACAATCATAATGAGATACTGAACATCATATATCTATATGGTACTACACTATAGGTAGTATGCCTATATCATATCACGTGTATATATGAGATACACACATGATATGAGTTGTATATGAGTCATGAGCCATGGTTTTTGTCTTGAGACAAGAGACAATCCATTATAATTCTTGAGTATTGGGATAACATTGGTATATTATTGATTCTAACATATATGTCTTAGTATGGGAGAGAATAATTAATAGGTTGGTTGGTATTGGAAAATTAATTCCCCTAACTCTCCCACAGATATGATAGATAGTAGTCACTAGTTAGAAGGATGGTCTAGTGGAATGATTACATTTAATTCAATAGGGGAGGGATACACTAGTATCCTTTGCCACCCACATCACCAAATTATGACATATAGTTATATTTAATGATATCACAAAATTTAATGGGCCCACCACACCGATGCAATACACACATAATAAAACCCATTTAATGATGTGAAGAGGTCAAAACCAACTACCATATTAATAGGGAAATATTTATCCATCACATCATGTTAGCCACACCCATTCCATTATCCATCACATCAACATCATGTTACATATAGATATGAGATGAGTATATTCTATGATATGCATATGTACGGTATCACGCATATCATTCATGATATGCCGCTAATCATGCACATTGGGTCAATTTAATCATACCATACATATTACATATGTAATTTAGTATCATTGATCATTTATAGATTTGTTCAATCATTTATAGACTCATGCAAGGGATAGGCTAAACTAGATATATAAGATAACAATGATAGACCTTGGCCCCTATCTCTATTCAATCTAAATTTATGTGGGGTGGGGGTGACAATATATATTTCACCATTTAAACTATAATATTATAATTCCAATGAAAGTATATATATATACAATGGAGGGTGGTCATGATCATGCCTTTTTTGATTGATGAAATGTGGTCTCACTATATCATTCATTCATATATTTTTATAATGAACGATTCATTAAAAATATGTATTTAGTAAGATTCTATATCAATTCATTAGCTCGATGGAGACCTATCCTATATAGATATGAGATATGTATATGGTATTGATTGATTATTAATATATACTTATCTAAAAAACCAATCTAGAGTAATTGGTTAAATCGTTACACCCATGACCTGAAGACTGTAGGTTCAAACCCTACCCTTGCATATCTAATCTGACACAATAGAGTGGTAAATATTCCTTGAATAAATTTAGATATTTTTAGAGTGACCTACAATAGATTACATAGGGATGATGGTATAACACGTCTAGTTACCCATAGATAGGTATTTTGAGCATCCCGTTATGTATAGAATGAACATGTGTGATTAGGGAGAATGCTTGAATGTGCTCGTAGATCAATTTTGTTGGTCAAAAAAGGATATAGTGTTGTTGTGTTTATTTTATCCTATAATCATCATAATATAAGGCCTCTATTTCATGAATTCATGAAGAATAACCAACATTTCCTTTTTATTAATTATTTTAAATAAATTCTTACCTTTTAATTTGAAACTTTTAACAACAATGGGCCTATATTCTTGCACGAGAAGTGAAACTATAGCATGCCATGAACTATTACAATCCACAATGAAAATTTTCATGAAATTAGTTATGTTAAGGATGGGTGTGGTACAAATGGCATCCTTCAGATTTTCAAATACATTCATAAGGATTCCTTTTTTAATAGAGGTGTGAGAGATGATGCTATGTTACCATAATTTCTCACAAATCCATGGTAATATATTGTATGTACTTAGAATCCTTATAGGTTATTGAGGGTTTTAGGTACTTGCCATTATATCATGGCCTTTATATTATTATGATCTACCTTTATTCCTTCATGAAAGATAATGTGTACACCTATTTGACTTCAAAAGTACACCTTGATGTGATAATCTATCTTGCGGAAGCTTTAACTTTTATTCTAAAAATTGGTTTGACATATTTTTAAATAAATTAAAAATATAAAAGAGTTACATGTAGTGGTAAATATTAATAGCCATGTAGCAAATTTTTTGGCAATTTTTAGGTTTGAAATTAACCATCTAAAGGCCAAATATTATATTTTAATTTTATTTTCACAATTTTTATATATTTAAAGTTTTAGTTGGGTGTGAATTTTTATTTAAAAGCTATAAATAATATTTATTGAAGCATTTAGATAATAAGGGACATTTAGTTCACCCATCTGAGCTTGCTTTCAAATGTTGCTAAAAATAACAAGTGTAAAAATTGCTAAAAATAATAAGTCTATTTAAATCTAGAATTAGATTTTTTTATACGATTTTAGTTGTGCATGATAACTATATTTTTGATTTGTGATTTATTTAAACACTTGTGGATTATTTATAATAAATAAAAAATAATTAAAAATATTATTGTTGCTCAAGAAATTTTTCTATGAAGTCATCACCAAGAGCTTCTTTACATTTTAAATAAGGATATGCAATGAAAGATTCAAGGTATATGACCTTATATGATTCATTATTAATTTTCAAAAGACATAATATAATTTTTCCATATAACATATATATTCCTCAAGTCTACTCATATCACACAGTTGAGATTTCATAAATTTAGCTTTAATGATATCTTGATCATTATTTAAGGTTCCCATAAATTCTTCAATCAAAACATTACATAGAGATTTGACATGCTAGCCATGATTATAAATAGACTCTTTAATAGGTTTAGGAATATGATCCTACCATACTTTTATATTTCAATTAATAAATTACAATTTGAGATCTTTTCTATAATCGAGGATTTGGAAATTTGATAATTCTAATATTGCATGAATCATTTCATTTCCTTTTTTTATAGGCTTACATTATAATTTTCATAAAAATGGTTATATATTTAGAGTTCTCATTTTTCCTTGTAGTGAAGTCTTAGAAGACCCTTCTTTAGGAGTGTAAATGGATTTGAATGTCTATCTTTGTCATTTTTATTTTGAATATCTGACTGGATGTCGATGACAAATAACATATAATTATTAATTTAGACTAATGAAATGATATGTGTATTTTTTGAACTTGAGACCAAGTCACAAGATTATAGGTAAAGGGAATAACCTTTTGAGGTTATCTAGAAGACTCTGGTTTGACAAGATTTTCATACTCATCTGTGAGAGTCATCTTTGTAGATGATTAAAATTACTCAACTTTTTGGAGAATATTAGGGATGCTATTTACAAAATATGATTGATTTATCATTTATATTGAAATAATATTTTTTTGAGAGGTAAGTGTTTTCAAATATTGGACCTTATCCTTTTGAGAGTTTAGGATATTATGACTATTAGACAATATATAATTAAACTTAACAAATTAGAGATGAAACTTTGTGCCAAATGTTGAAATCATAATGAATGAGAGGGGGGTGAATCAATATTAAAAACCTTTAATTGAAGTTCACTTAATCAATCATGACTCATTCAAGTAAACATATAGATCTAACAAGAATAAACACTAATTCACATAAGCATGATACATAAGAACACATCACATATGTGGGAAACACTTAAGGGGATGAACACCCATAGATATTTGTAAATGGAATATAGTCCTTTAATATAAAAACCATGTTTAGTGAAGCACTAACTTCATAAGGAGCACCAACACCAATTAGCCAAACACCCAATTGACTAGGATTTAACAAGCACCCACTTAGCCACCAACTCACCCACATGATTTCTTTGATCACATTTAGAAAACCTTATTGCTCAACCAATTGATGAGGACCACCCCTTCATATCTTTACACTCTTATCCTTCTTAAACTACCTTATATGCCTCTTCACTCAACTAGCTATCTTTAAGATAGATTAGGTCATATGACCTTGATATGTTAGAGGTACAATCACTGGGGGTGAATTAGTGAGCCCAAAAATTTCAATTTAAAATCTACTCCTTTCAAAATATTAAAAAATCAACATATATCAACCTGATCAAGTAACATTAACAAGAGAGCTCATTCATTCAATGCATGCACAAGATTAAACATAGAACACATAGTTCCTTTGGGAAATCCTCATGGAGAATAAAACCCACACTCAAGCCTACAATACATGGACTAGTTATCCTATAAGATATTATAAAATAGATACTGGTCAAATACTTTAGATCAAAAACGTTGATCAAGTCCTCCTAACTAAATACCTTTGGTGAAACACCTATTTCACAAGGAGCAACTTCTCGTAAGGAATATCAAGTCCTTTAAATCCTCATTTGAAGTGAATACCTCCAAATTAGAACTTATGTCTTTAAAACTTGATGATGGATATATAATTATCTAACCCTTGTACAAAATCCATTTCTATCTCATATAGGCTTCTCACATAGGCATGTCATATAGTCTCTCCTTATTCACTCAAACTATCCTCATATGTACACTTAGACCTCTTCACATATCTTCAAACTAAAAATCTATAAGAACAATTTTTTATCATAAAAAATATGACCTATAATTCATACACATAGTCAAATACCTATTCTAAAAATCAATTCATCTAAATGACACACTTCCTATCCTTTATTCTTCACTTTAATGCATACTCCACACCTACAAGATTCACTGATGTCACACAACTCTAGAAATCATCATATTTTATTACACTATTTATGGAGAATTCATTATTATCACCACCTTCATCAGAAATGAGGAATGCAATAACACTTAATGTGTATCTTAGATCAATATATGACTCAAAACAATCTTCATAATTTAGCCATAGCATTTATGGGTCAACCTTATGCATCTACACCTTTCAATTAGGCACTTATAGTTCTTATAGGTCTCACAAAGACCTATTCACCCATTTAGCATTCCATCAAGAAAAAAATAAATGAAAACTTCCAAGTGTATATTTATACTCTAAATTACCCCTTAGGCATCCCTAAATGATCATAGTTACCATTACACTCTTTTGCATATGCTTAATCACCTCAAATAATGACCTTATACACATGAACACCATGAATGAACACACAATCAAATTACTAAACATTTTTCATACTCAATATAAATTGATCACACCTCAAGAATCCATAAAGATGATCCTCATGGATTCTAAAACACTCTTCAATAGCTAAGTCATAATGAAACATCGAAATAACATCAATACAACCTCAATTATCCTTCTTGGGTTACTTGCAAAGCATAAATGAAAACACAGTCAAATTTGAACCTACATAAATTTAATTGTACATAATTTCATATATTAAAATTCATACTTCTATATGTTCCTTGGATCCTCTATAATTTTTCTTTCTATGTCAGGTATAAATTTGTCCTGGATCAAAAGTTATGGGCAAAATATAGAGCACTATTTTTTTCCCTTTATAAAATTAATGATTTCAAATGCCAACGATCAGAATTAAAATTCAGTTACTAAAAATGCATATAATTTTCTCAATTATTAAATAAATCACACACTGTCAATCTTATTTTAAGGAACTCAACCTATAAATTTCATTTATCGTTGTAGGATCTTCATCTTGACTATTTGACTTAATGCACTTTGTCAATCTCTATGGATCAACCAGGTGTTTATCATGTAGTGCACACCATTTGATCAATCTATAATAACACCCATTTTAAATTATATATTTTTCCTTTACCATTTATTATATTTAAACTCAAACACTTCTCCTCATCTTGCTTCTTCTTGATATCTTGGAATGAACACGCTCCATTGATCCTTTTGTAAGGAACTAGATCTTTAACTTCGCTAACCAACAAACACATTGACCCATTTGAATTAATACACACTATATATTTATGAAATCCCAAAAAATTTAGGATCTTTATTTGTCCCTGGTATTTACCCTTCATGAATTTTGCTAAGTATGGGGATCATTGCAAATTCCATAGAAAGCCAACTTTGCTCTTTAATAACTTTTTCCTCGATCAATATCATGACCTAAAACTTGAGCCATATGATCTCCTCACAAAAGATAATACAACCATTTGTAAAAATTATTTTAATACCTTCATTAATGTGAGATATAAATCCATTAATCTGTTCACTTAGATTTTTTTGCCACAGAGCCAACTATGTTAAATACTGTCTAAAAGGCCAAATTTGCACATGCACATATTTTGGTATGATTCATCTCATGACATAAAATTTAGTGAAAATAAATTATGAAAAAAACTAAACAAACCCATATGACCATTTTATCCTTTCACATTCACATATGTAAAATTTAACACCATCAAAATGACTACTCAGCTTTTCTTATCACATTGTAAATTTGGCTAAGAATGGGAAAATATTTTCAAGCTCCCTGGGAGCCCAAATTTTCACTTGAATATCTTATGTTGTGTTAAATTTCATGACGTAAAATTAAGTAAATATAAATAATACACAAATTTTATCATAAACATATTACCAAATCCCCCTGAATCATCCATATGTGGTAATGGTGATGTCATCAAACTGTGTACTCATATTTTCTACCAGTAGACTCAAAATGTCTAAATGAAAATAATTATAAACTAGATGAAATAAAATAATGAACAAAGGAAATCAAAGCATATAAAACCTATTATAGGATCCATTTCACATACTCATTCCTAAACATCTCTATCCATGCCAAAACTTAAGATCAACCAAGGCTCTTTCAAGCATATTAGGACAAGCACATTGCATACTTTCTCATTTTCATTTATAATATCAAGGAACTTATCCAATCACCTAGACACCTTCATGACATCGCCATAACATCATTTAAAGCACTAACAATCTCCACCTTTATCATTGACATCAATACACATCATATAACTCACCTTCCTTCTCTCTCTTCAAGCACTCCCAAAATAAGAGCTTTATTCCCCTTTGACCAATGAGAAAGTGGGCACAAAATGATGTTGAGTACATAAAAACATAACCAATAATATAATACCATATTATAAATATAGTAAAATCTCCTCTTCTTGCCTTGACAACTTCCTCGTACTCTATGCCAATACTCTCTTTAACCAAACACTGCAACTAATGAAGAAAGAAAACATAAAAGTAATAAAATACTATGTAACTAAAAAATAAGAATATAATAGGTACTCCCCCTAATATATATAAGCCATTTGACCTCTTGATCATCTTCAAATCTCCACACACTATGAAAAATCACCATACAGGCTTACTAGCCTTCTATCTCAAGCAACCATAAGAATCATCAACATAACTTTATGACACTTTAAAAATATGAAACATGATCTAAACCAAATTTATAAATTTCCTTAAGACACTCATTCCTTGTTATTTTGGATATATTGAACAAAATACACTCTTTTTCTCATTAGGCCTTTCTAGTCTCCTTGTATCCCTACCTTGAACTTGTAGAGCCCACAACATTCAATAGACATATATTCAAAACTTTAAACTTCATATATGGAGCAATATCATATTATAAATTAGTAATACCAAATCCCATCACCTATATCATCCTCTGTAACATAATTCCTTCACAAACCTACTAATTAATTAGGCATCCATCTTGATAAAAACATGAATAATTTGAAAACCACAATACTTCAAATCTATGTGAAGATTTATATGATAACCCATTTATCCCATTAAATATATTAAGAATCCTCAAACCTCAAATCATAAGGTGAACCACTATCCTATCATAGCTCAAAACCCTAGAATCTCAAAACAAATAGAGTCAATAAACCTCTTTTTAGTTAACATCCACCTTTGAAACTTCTTGTATAGTTAGAGACAAGCATAACACACTCTTGGATAAATTTGTGGGACTTTATACCTTTTGAAACCCATATAAAAATACCTCATCTTCACCAAAATGTTATAAAACAAAGTGAAGCTAGGAGTGACCCAAATCTCCTCAGTAACCACTAGAATAATTTTATATCTATAAGACTCTTTGTTGTTATTCTTCGTTATCTAAACTTTTATAACTTGTTCCTTTTCTACATCACTCTCTTTATATTATATGACAAGATATACAACATTTGGAGCAACTATGGAATCTTGACATACCTTTATCAGTGTAGAATCTCATTTACAACTTGGAACGTTATCACTAGGTACTAATAATTGATGTTATTTGAATAATACCTAATTATAAATAATAATATGTTCACTTAGATTGATACATACCTCAGAACTAGCCTCAACAAACACTTTGGTATTCTCCTTGAGCTCGGTCTCTTCATTGTCAAAATCAATAGACAATGCAACCCCTTGGCACTCTCTAATTTCTATACCATTCTCCACCATAGGGAATAGATTAATTAGACCTATATTCTCACGACTCATGCTTGCCACCTTTGGTCTCCATGAGTTAACTTTCCTTCTATATTACATTTTCGGAGCCTAATAAAACCTATTCTACCTTGTATGCCTTTTCTTGTCAAATCTAAAAATGTGACTAATCTTTTCACAATTATAAAAAATAATACTTCTTGATCGAAACTTAACTTATCTCACCTTGTTTAATAAAAAACTATCAATATATCCAATGTCATGATAATTGAAACAAACTACTCCTTTCGAAGAAGGCTTACCTTACCTCTCTTTATATGGATAATGCTTAGCAAAGTGTCCCTCATTAAGACAATTGAATCACTTAACTTTGATCACACATTTTGACTGATGGACCTCATCATAGTTACATGCAAACTCATTTATGACATTTCTCTTACATTCTCTATCTGTATGCCCAAAATGATTACAAGTATAGCAATAACCATTAAAATTTACATACCTTATGGTATTTGGTCATCTGACATGATTAATCTACATTCTCCAAGAATCTTGATTACTTGTCTAATTATATGTCTTCAATGTATGGTTTTACTTGTTCACATTAGTCTTTATCTTGTCTTGAGTTGCATTCTCTAGTTATTATTTGTATCCAAGACTAGTCTTATCACTTTCATGTTTTTGACCACTCAAAATATTGTCTAGATCACTTGAGCTCTTTTCAAATTTCACAAATGACTTCACTTTAATATATGTCTTCTCTAACACAGCTTTTAATGACTTATTTTCAATTATATACCTTGAAAACTCATCTTATTTAAATTTTAGGATTGTAAATAGGATTTATAATTGAGATCATCTTATATATATATTATAGTAAAGGGGACTACTCTATACAAAAGTATATATATTTTAATCTAAGGAACATTCAAATTAGGATAACTAAAATGGGCTCCTTTTACTAAAGTCATCTTTAAAGTAAATTATGCAACATTATAGTAGGAAAAATAATGTTATTTAATTCTTCAAATTCATCCTTATTGATCTCCATAGATGTTATAGTTGTCTCTATGATTCAGTTGAAATAGGAATCAAAATCCATTTGTTTGCATCTTTGGTCATGCAGTGGCCTAGGATAGTCTCTGTGATGAGATTCTTTTGTCGCAAGATGTTCTGTGCTATATACATATTTCTCCAAAGAATATTTAAAACATATTATATAAAAAACATCCTATAACAAAAGATAACTATCATATATTTAAATTCAATATAGTTTTATAACTATTCAAAAGAGTATGGAAACATAATGCTATTTACAAGATTATGACTTTTTAAGAAAAAAATTTGCAAACAAGTAGTCAAAAGCATCAAAAATAAAAAGGATAAGTGTGATATACAAGGATAATAATAATAAATTTTTGGGTCTCATCATATCCCTCAACTTAAGATCTTGCTCGACCACAATCAACAAACTTATTCATTTTTAATTCACAGAGTTCTAAAATCCTTGCGATCCATAGCACCACTAGCAAGATGAGCATAAAATCCATGCCTCTATTCAAATAATTGCCAAATTTTAACCTTCCTAGCTTCATCAAATGGGTATTTATTCTACCATTTTAGAATAGAATACCAAAATACAGGGGGCTAAAATTTGGGGCTCAATAATTGAAATCCTATTTCACCTGCAAGTAGAATATATCTTGTGATCCTATTAAATGTTACCTTTAATTTAAAAGAGTAATATGTATCTCTCTTTATTAGTGTGGGAATTACCTCATTCCATCATTCAATTTAATATTCTCTTATTTTAGGACCAATAAAAATTCTCAACCCCAAGTAAAAATCTTGGGCTTTATAACAATTCTTGGAAAATAAAGTTCTGACTTCCTTCTTCAGCATGATATTATCCTATTCTATCAATACAAAATCAGGAGCCATTGACTCTTTTATGATAAGTATTTAAATTTTTATTTTTTTTCTCATATATTTAGATACCTATCTTCCTCATCTTTACTCATTCAAAGATATAATTAAAATGACTTTATAAGGGCATCTCCAACATATAGGTTAGGGTTCCATTCCTTGTCGTAAAGGAAAACATAGTTGTGAAGATAGAACATACATAGTTGTGCTTGTTCTTCATGTGAGATTTCTTTATGGATTTTAAATAAGTATAGGGGATCAATTACTTCACAAGGAATATCATAGTAAGTTCTCATAACTTTAAACTTTTGCCATTTCTCATCAAGATAGACTAAATATACTCTTGTAGGAGGTTTTTAGTCAATGATCTCTTGAGTAATACAATCCATTTATCGAATCTTCTACTGTATTTTTGAGATTCTTTCTTGCTTTAACATATTTTCTTCTTTAAATTTCTTATTTTCTTTTGTTAATGCCTTCAGAGTTCTAGACTAACTATCCATCCAATTCATCAATTTAGAAGATTTGCAAATGAGGAATGATACCTAACATCTTGGGTAGTTGTATGTTATTCCTATTGATTTACCTCTATATAAGGTTGTGAAATAATGACTATAGGATGGTCTTTGGCAAAGGGATACAAATGAAAATATGTTGCAACAAGTACTTCTAGCCCTCCTCTAGACTGATAATGTAGCTTCTTTCTTAGTCATTCAATTTCTTTTAGGTCTATCTCTAGAGTGGGAAATTCCATTTGTATGGTAGGTTGCTCCATTTATTTTGCTTCTTCCTACATGGGTTTATCTTTTAACTCTTGAACATTGTGCTCTACTTATTCCACCTTGAAATTATATTATAAAGAACATTCTCCCTTGTTTGTTTATGCCTCTAGAGATTCATCACTACTACCAGTCTAGTTTTATTTATATTCTTCATTAATTTCAATAATATAATAAGGTTTAGTTATCACATTTATTCTTAACCTATGAGATCTAAAAGGAGTAGAGGCTATGTTAATATTTTTGGGACAAGGTGGAAGTTCTTCCTTGGATTCCTCTAAATTAGGTTGAAGAATGAGTTTCTTTTTTTTTGTTCTAGATTCCTTACTTGTAGAAGTCCTTTATTTAGTCCTTGTGGTAGGTTCTTGTGTGGCTTTAGGAAGGTCTCCTTACATAGGTTCTTGTGGAGCTATAGGAAGGTCTCCTTCTGTAGGTTCTTGTAGAGCTACAATAAGGTCTCCTTCTACTATAGGTTCTTGTGTAGTTGTGGGAAGGGATTATTTTATCCTTTATTATTCTACCTCTAATTCCTCTTTTATTTCATTTGCCTCTCTACCACTATCTACATTTATTGGTACTTGGAAAAACTCTTTCCAAATTATTTTGGGCGTAGTGATTTATAAACAGTCTTGAACAATCAATTAGATTAAACTATGATGGGAAAGAGCTTTTGAATTACATCTTTGAAATGCCTCTACCATTTTTGTGATCATGTTGAGTAATAAATTGATAAAATTTATCTCTATACAGTGCGATAAATGATTCATGAATTTGAATTGAACACCATGTAGCATGGAAGACATCCCTTCACAAGTGAAATAGTTATAGATGCACTCAACAAATTTGGCCCATCTTCCTAATAAAGATAACCATGTAGTGCCCTATTTTGAGTTTTAAGGATTTCATTTCTTATAATGAATTTTTGTCTTTCTGCATTGTCATTAAATTTTCCTTTCCATATTCATGGTAATATTTTTACTCTCCTAATAATGGTATTTTTTAGCTTTATTTCCATTCCTCTTAATATTTTCAAGTTGTTATATAATGAACCAATGAATTATTCTACAATTCCTTGATCCAAGGATTGTATCTTCTCAAAATAGTGCCCATCCTACATTCTATAATAGGGCTAGGATGTCTAAGATATTGGTTAAATGAGTGATATTAAGTGGTTCATGTTTAATTGAGTCCCCTAATATATTATGAGATGAAATCTATAGGTTTGTGTTCTTACAGCAAGGCTTTTAAGGCTTTGGCAGATTATTTGTGACTTTTGCTTAGGGAGACATAATCCATTTGAATTATGGAAAATTTACCCCGAACTTAAACTATCACTTATCCTCAAGCGATGAAACTTACATACACAAATGACTCATGGCAATAATAAAGGGTGGTGATAGTAGTGCATCAAAGGTCAAATCAATAATCAAATGAAAAGATATGGTGAGTTGGCATGATAAGAAGAAGATATGGTGGCATGTTAATATCGATAATTAAAATTTATGACATGAAATAGATATAAAATAATTACCTTGTTACTTGTAGGAATATATTTTATTAATGTATAAATGATGATTCAAAGTGGTGGTCTAGCATGTGTTATCATTTGATTGGGAGCAAAATGCATTTTGAGAATGGAATGTAAGATGGAATGATAAGAAAACTTCTTGTAGCAACATGTTTATCATCTTGTAACAAGACGTGTTTCCTATAGAAATAATTTTTTCATCCTATAGTAGAAAGGAAAACATATTTTTACTTAAAGGAAATGAATCTGCAAGCAAAAATAGATGAATTTTTTTTATTACTTTAGTGCCATTTTTTAAGGAATGTCAATTAATTAGTGACCTAGTTTTCTGAGATAACATCTACCAGTAATGATTGAAAGTTTTCACTATTATTTTTTTTGTTTTTTTTTAAATTTTCTGGTCTAAACTCAACTAGAATGCTAAGAATCTAGGAGGTAGGATTTTATTCATCCTAGACCAAACTATTGTGAATGGCTTGTTCTTAGCTACATGAAGATTTACTACTTTTGGAAAATATTAGAGAAGGGTTGATAGAAATACCCTTCATTTAGGTTGATTTACTTCATGAAGAAAAGATGGATGTTATTCTTCAAAAAGTTGTTGAGTGAGATTTTCCTTGAAAAATATTCAAAATTGAATAAAGTCAATGGTCACGAGCTTTAGAACTTCATTGTCAAAAACTTATTTGATCTCATAAAGCCTAAGCCATCTAGACTACAAATTTCATTTATGATCCTTGTATTTAGTGTCAAAAAGAAGTGCCCAATCACCAACTTGAAAATTATTAGTCTTGTTTCTCTTATCTTTCCATCCCACATGTAGTCTTTTCACTATTTTAGCATGATGAAGTGCTTCTATTCTTAGTTCATCAAGTGCATTCAGCTATATGATCCTTTCTTCTTGAGCTTGGGAAATATCTAAGATGAAATCAAGTGTTGTCCTTAATATTTTATGTTCAAACTCAATCGGCAAAACAAGATTTTTACAATGAACTAGTTCATATGGAGTGAAACTAGTTGTGTTTTCTAAGTGATTCTATAAGCCCAGACTACTTTTAGAAGATGATTTGACCAATATTTTTTATATAGGCTAATAGTCTTAGTGATGATATTTTATAATTCTTTATTTGTCACTTCCACTTGATCATTTGATTGAGGATGGTAAGGGGTAAACTTTTTGTGTCTAATTTCATATTATTTTACTAAGGTGACTATGAGGTCTGAT
Source organism: Torreya grandis (assembly GCA_037957365.1). Classification (NCBI taxonomy): domain Eukaryota; kingdom Viridiplantae; phylum Streptophyta; class Pinopsida; order Cupressales; family Taxaceae; genus Torreya; species Torreya grandis. The sequence continues at coordinate 5,228,189 of JARHVA010000429.1, forward strand.
GTGAACTATGGGCCTTCATCTGTGACTATTTAACTTGGTACTCCATAGCGAGTGAAGATTTATTCATACAAGAATTTAGCTACCTTCTCATCTCAAGAATGGGTTAGGGCTTTGACCTTAACCCATTTTGTGACATAATCAGTGCACATTAGTATATATTCTTTGTTATTGGATTTCGGATCAATGAGACCTACAAGATTGAGTCCCCATTTGTCAAAGGAATCTAACACTAGTTACGAGTTTAATGGCATTTCATCAAAGTAGGTGGATTTTCTCATATACTGACATTGATCACATCTATAGGTATACATCATGGCATCCTTATACAAATAAGGCCAATAATATTGGGCAGTGATTACTTTCATGGAAATTAATTTGGTAATAAAATGACTCCCACAAGTTTCATCATGGTAGGATCTGAGAATATCATAAGATTCATCTTCTCAAATACATCTTCTCATAATTGAATCTAGTCTAGTGAAAAGAGATATCCTATAATCTAAGAATAATATCTGATCTTTTGGATCAGATGTTATTTTACCCTAGGTAAAAAATTTTATGGTAGTGATCCTGTAGCAAGATAGTTATCAATATATATGAATCAATGAGATTGAATTTTTATTTCAAGTAAATATTTATCAGGAAAGGAATCATCATTAATAGGACTGCACTCATCATTTTTCAATAGAGAAAAAAATACTACATTATCTTTACATAGTTTGACCATAATGGTAATATCAAACTCCTATAGCAAAAGCAACTATCAAATTATCTTACCTATTACAGTAGGTTTATTCATTAAATACCTAATTGTTGCATGATCTATGTCGATGAATACTTGGTATTCTATAATGTAGTGTCAAAATTTGTTGATGGCATAGATGATGGTAAGAAATTCCTTCTCTATTATAGTGTAGTTGAGTTCAACCCTTTGAAGATTCTTGTTGATCAAATAGATTGCATAACATAGAAATTCATATTTTTGGCCAAGGAAAACTTCTAAAGTGGTGTCAAATGCATCTATGTGGATGTGAAAATGCTTCTTTCAAGTAGTTCCTCTTAGAACAAGAGTTGTTATGAGAATGTATTTAAGTTATTGAAAGGTAATTTGAAAACCATTAGTCCATGTAAATTAAACAGCCTTAGTAAGTAATCCAACAATGGGGTGGTAACTTTACTAAAATCTTTGATGAATCATCTATAATAACCAATATGTCCTAAAAAACATATAACATCTTTTTGCTTCTTTGGTGCGGGTATATCCTTAATGATACTTATCTTTGCTAGGTCAACTTGAATTATAATAAGGGATATGTGATGTCCTAACACAATCACTTCAGTCATCAACATATGACATTTTTCATTACTCAAAGATAATTGGTGGTCTTGGTATCATTAAAGAGCTTTCTCTAGGTTGGTTAGCATTTACTCTAATGTCTTCTGATAGATAGTGAAATCATCCATGTAGATTTCAATAGAGTCATGCAAGATATCAAAAAATATGCTCAAAATAAACCTTTAAAAAGTAGTTGGGGCATTGTAAAGGCCAAATGGCAAGATAACATAGGCATAGGTTCCCAAAGGGAAAGTAAAAGTAGTTTTATATTGGTCTTATAGAGTGATTTGTATGTGATTATAAACACTACAACCATCTAGAAAGGAAAATTATTTTTCCTTGTAAATGTATCCAACACTTGATCAAAAAATGAAAGGGGAAAGTGATCATTCCTAGTAGTAGAACTCAATTCTTTGAATTTAACACAAATACGACATTTCCCACCTTTCTTAGGGATAATGACCAAGGGAGAGATCCACTAGCTATCCAAAATAGGATAAACAAATCCTACATTTTAGAGTTTTTAAAACTCAGTTTTGAAAATATCTTTAACTTTAGGATTCATTGGTCATTGGGGTTGGAAATATATTTTCATTATTATTTAATGTAAATGTGATGCATGCATGAATATGGGGGTATTCCTCTCATGTCATGGTAATCCTAGGCAAGTATTAATATTTGGCTTTTCAACATTGTATGTAACTGAATTTTTTGCTATGGTGTTAATGAGGTGATAATGTTGAGAGTTTTATTTCATAGAATATTTACTTGGTTTGTGAAAGAAATCATAATTTATACATTGGTGATTGAAGGAGCATAACTACATTGATGGGGAAGTAATTGATGGAGTGTCCAAATGTCTCTTACCATTTCAAAAAGATCATTATCAAGAAATATATTTTGAAGAGGGCATGGTGTATATTTTAATATGTTTATGCCTATAGGATCCTATCAATAGGTGTTTTGCAGGATACTAGTAAGGATAGTGTCTTCTTCTTGTGCTTGTGAAACTAGATTCTAGTCAATTATGAAAAGTTTGCAAGGAGATAGCTTCCTCAAAGTCATCAATCCAAGGGGTTGGGATATCATTCTAGGAAGGCTATGCTGGTGGATAAAGAACTAGATTCTTTATGTAATTTTTTTTAGAATTTAGCATTTTTCTTGACCTATAGCCATTAAAAGCATTAGCAGTGACTAACCATGGGTGGCCAAGGATTAGAGGATAAACCCCTAAATTGATTTTTAGCTAAAAGAGAATAAAGTCTATTAGATATTACCAATATTCCATAGTGATAACAAGGTCCTCAACAAACCCCTCAAGCTTAATAATTGATCTATCAACCATCTGGAAGATGGTAGGTGTTGGATGGAGAGTGATAATTTTTAGCTATTGCATGGTCTCCATGGTCATCACATTGATGCCTACACCCATGTCAATTAAAGTATTGGAGATGGGTTGGCCATGGATGCTAACATTAACTATAGGACTTATTAGATCATAATATTTTGGGAAAACTATATTTCTCAACATAATATCTGCTAGTTGGACAATGACCTAGACTATTTTAGGATCCTTCTTCTTTCTTCCCAATTTTTTCAAACATAGTTATCTAATAGTTTTATTTTAGATAGGAAAATCATTCATTGCTTGAAATAATGGTATTTTTATACACACATTATTGAATTGTCTTAAAATATTCAATTTGGGCTATGGTTCAGGACATGATATGCTTAATCTCTCCAGAAAAGGGGGATTGTCAATTTTTTTTTTGGATGGACTTAGCTCAGATTAGCCATGGTTGGATCTGGATTAGTATGGAGTGGGGCTGGTTCAAAGATTTTTATAATTATGGTGAGGTGGGTTATAAAAGAACATGACTTGAGTGAAATTGAACTTGATTAATATGCAATGTGTATGTTAGATATTATATTATTTCAATGGATTGTGTTGGTTGAACCAAATTATTGGTAGGATTGGGGATGGGGTAGGAGGGTAATTGAGTGGTATAATAGGTTATTGAGTATTTATAATTAAGTCCCATTATTTTTGTGTTTATTTCATTTGTTGGGGAAAACCTTGATTACCTCTCTATTATTTTTGTAATGGATTAGAGGGAAAGAACCATTGTTATTTTTGGAATTACCCACATTGAGGTTGTTGCCCATTCTATTGCATTCATAATTTATTCTAGGGTAGATGTCAACTTGTTTGGGATCAATTTTCATTAGGTATATTCATCTAAGAACCATATTGATGATTATTTAAGAATTGAGAATTTACAAACATAGAGTTTGATGGTATACCTGATCTTTGTACCCATAGTTTTGTTGAGTCATGAAAAAATCTTGAATCTCATATTCTCCTATAACATGTAGCTCCACTATTTCATGATTCTCATTGATTATGTTGGCTACCAAAGATTTCATAGAATGGTATGTGCAATCCCCCATCTTTTTTATACATTTAGGGCAATTGGTGGCTAAGTATTTTTTAATTTCTTCTTATTTCCTCTGTGTATATAATGTATCAAGTTGAGTATCTAGGTGAATGATAATGTCCTACTTCATGTCCTAGAGCAGGTTACTAACTTCACCTTTAGATAGTCCTATTGTAGATGATGTAGGAAGGGTTCTACCCCTACTTTTATTTATGGTTGATCTAGAGTAGTTTATATATAAAACTTTTAGTTCATCAAAGGGTAGTGTAAAAATATCACCACTAAACATTAAATGTAGTGCCTCTAGACAATTATCTCTAATCCATTTTAAGAATATCAGCTTGATTGATTCCTTACCTATTATAGTCTATTTGGATTTTTATAAGATAAATAAAAATCTTTCCATATATTCTTCTAATGACTCATCATCAACTTGTGTCATTTAGAATATGTCATCTCTCTTGTAGTTCCTACCCTTACAATAGTCTTGATATTTCATCAAAAACATCTTCTTCATTTCTTCCCAAGTAGAAATGGCATCCTTTCCAAATCACATAAACCATCTAAGTGATGCATATTTGAGTGTTATTGAAAACAATATGATTTTTTGAGTGTCTTGATTATAATCATAGCTATAGCATATGATGTCAAACTAAGAAAGGAATGTGTCTAGATGCTTAGATGCTTTTCGCCTAAAAGTAGGGAGGGTAGAGTGAAGGCTATTCTTCATGGGTGAATTTATATCATGAGTAAGAATAGGAAATTCAAAAATTAGAACACTCATTGGTAGTGTTTTCTTTCTAGTGATCCCCCATGAATACTCTTTGTGTTGGTAGATCGGTGGCTGTTGCTACCCACTGCTCAAAATTCCTATCATTTTTTATATTTTGTGTTATAGAAGATGGATACTTTATTTTTTTTCTTAGGAATATATGGATTCCTATAAAATGGGGATGGTCTAGGTGTTTTAGAATATTCATCTAGTGTCTCATCAAATAGTGTTTCTAAAATAAAATATTCTATTAGCGTGGTGTCTTTTATAGGAGCAAAAATAGCCTTGAATGGTTCCTTAGCAAGAAATTTGGGTGGCAGAGGGAAGCAAACTTCAGATTCTTGAGTATGAAGTGATAAGGTGGGAATTCTCAAGGGTGGTGCATGTGGGTCTCTTCTATGGGTATGAACCTCTTTAAGGTCTCTAGCTTATGCTTCTAATCTAGTGAATTTTTTTTCCTTCTCTAGCTCTTATATTGACAACTATAAGAGATCTTTACGAATTTATTTGTGTTCCTCAGCTATTGTAGGATGGATTTTTGACCCTATAAAAATAATTGATTATTTACGAAAAAATATTCCTATATAGTCCCCTTCACTTTTTATACGTCAACAACTTTTTTTCTTTTTTTACCTTTTTACCCACCATGCCTACATAGGGTTAGTAATATGGGGGTTTTTGAAAATTTCCACTATCCTACATTCCAAAAATGGAAATTGAAACTATGATATAAATAAATATTTAATCTAAATAAAATTAAGATTTGGAAATAAAAATAATAAACATCTAGAAATAATTGCTATCAAAATTGAAGATTATAAGTGTGTGACATCATTCCCTCACAATGGTACCAAAAATGACTAATAGTTGATTCGCAAATAGATATACATTTCTTGATCAAAATGAATAAGGAGAGTTACCATAGAATTGTACCTTCCACTTTATTTAAATGTCAACTCAAGGACAAAGACTTGAGAGGATGACATCACTATATGTGCACACTGAATCCTATAATTTGACATTCTAATAATTATTATTTAAGATGTTGAATTCATGTAGTAAATGTAATGCTAGAATTAAACATGAAGATAATACTATGAAATAAATGTTTATACGTTGGAAGCTTCCTTAAACAAATCTAAGCAAGAATGTAAATCACACAATTCAGAATTAAAACACAATGCATAAAGAAACTAAATAGCATGCTTAGATATTTAAATCGGCTAGATTGTTACTATAAGGCTTCCAAAGGGGGTCCTTCCTCCTTTCAACTCCATCTTCAATATTTCATCTCACAACACTTAATTAAAATCATAAATGCTTGTTCATATTAATAAAAATGCAGCAATGAATTATTGCATGAAATTACAATAACAATTGCTTGACAAAATGTAATTCTAGCAATTCTCTAATCAAGATCTATTACCTCTCAACTCTCTCTCTCTCTCTATCTTTATATATATATATATATATATATATATATATATATATATATATATATATATATATATATATATAGGAGATTGTTTTACACAAAATAATATATATTATAATCTAAAAAACATTTGACTTAGGATAATTTATTTAAAGTTAGAAGTTATAGATTTACAAGACTTGGTATCTCCTGAAACATGAATATGACTCTGATACCATTATTGAGGAAACTAATTATAGAGAGAATTAATTACAGAGGAAATTTGTAGATAAATAAGGATAGATATAGAATATGCTTTTATGATTTATAGGTTTTGTTCAAAAGAAGTAAGCAAAGAGCATAAAATTAGTATTATTAGATGGGACTAGACCTAACCTATGCTTAGATTTGAATTTAATTTCCCATAACATGAAGGTTATCCTTATTTTATAGGATGAAAGAGCCAGATCAATAGTTCTTAGCAATATTCAAGATTAATAAACAAAATAAAATATAGACAAGCAGTGGCATTATGGGCCTACTACCCTCATCTAATATTATATTGGGTTCAACACTTGGAAGAAAAGTGAAGATAAAATTGTGTGAATTTTCTTACATTTCATTTTGAAAAAAATATCTTTTTAAGATATGTATTTCTCAGAAGAAAGATGGCTAGAAGAGGAGGCTACAATCAGATAAATATGAATATACAAGAGCTACCAAGTAGAGTGGAAGATCTTAATGCAATTATTACATTTCAGATAAGATAATGAAAAGAAAAGATGACAAAAACCAGAAAAAAGATCAAGAAGTAGAGATTTAGTAAGAGAAGGAAGAACAAAAGGATCCATAGTCACTTAAAAAAAGTCTAGATAGGGTATTAGATGAAAATAATGAACGAATACAAGTTGAAACTTTAGATTGTGGAGGTTGGTAAGTGCAAAGAGTTAATGTGATAAAAAGGGGTCTTAAGTGGGTATTTTTACTTGAAAAGTGAGAAATTTCAACTTCTATAGATTATTTGAGACTGTTACACTTAAAATTTGAAGATGACATAATAATATGAATTGTATCATCTCAAGTATTGTTTCTAAAGTACTATTTATTTTTAAAAATGGTCAATTAGAAGTACGTAAAATATCTAAAATTTGAATATGAACTCTTATTTTTCTTAGAAAAATAGAGTAGATAACCATAATGCGGCCCGTCATTTTTTAGTGTCATTTAGTATTGTTTGAAATATTTTGGTGGAAATTTAGATAAGATCATCTAGTTTGTGATCTATGTATTTTTTTAAAATTTTAATGAATATTTATTTATTTTATTAAGTTTACAAGTAAATAGACTTTGAAAGCTGATATAAAATAGATAGCCAACCGTGTGCCCCACAAACTACCTTAAAAAATTGATTTTTCTTGTGTATGTATATATATTTTTGAATTTGTATGAACATGAAAAAATACATAAGAAAATATAGACATGTATAGTTGTGGCATATAGTGGCATAAAAACCATACTTAGAAATAAACATAGATAAAAACTTTAAAATAGTCAAAATTTAAAAAAATCATATAATTGGAAAGATGAGAGTGTGTTAAAAGTCATAGCAATAGTTTTAGGAATTGTCTCGATGAAATAAATAAAGTTTATCAAAACAAAAGTTAAGTGTTAAGTATAATTTGACATTTATATTTCTTATATTTAAACTTATTTTAATAAATATAAGAAATTATGGTCACTCTCCATATTCAAGAATTGAATTCACAACTCCATGACTTACGATTTGGAAGATAGTTTTTCAAAATCCAATCTAGTTAGTACTTAGTCAGTTTCAAGATTTCAATATTAAATCAAGGGATTTCAGGGTGTAAATTTTATCATTGATGTCTAGTTTGGGGAAACATTTGGTCATTTTTAAAGTTCTTAGGAATTTTCATATGTATTACTGACATTTTTAGGAGTTATAGATTTGTCATAATTTATGTTTACAAGCCAATGTACACCCAACCACTCTTTTATCCTAATTTTATTTATGATTAGGTCCCTTATAGGCCAAAACTAACACAACAACACAATAATAATTTGTAACTAGCATATATAAGGATGATTGGGGCACGTTTATGTGTAGTCACACTATTTTACTTTGAATTTATGCCAAATTATTGTGCATGGGGAGACATAAGCTGAATTGATGATAATGCACACTAAATGACCCCTTCATGCTGATTTTACATATGATTAGGTTCCTTATAGGTCATAAATGACAAAAAAACACCATATCCACTAATGACCAAGGTAAATGTAAATAATTCTATATAAATTTGTTTTTAGAGCCCATTTATTTTCGAATATAAGTAGAAAATATGTTATTTTGAAAAAATAAGATGCATCATGACCCTTATACATACAAAAACTTAATTATTTTCATTTTACTTATGATTAGTTCTAGTATTCACACAAGTGACAACAACACCATATCCACTTATAACCATAGAAATGAAAACAATTTATATCACATGTTTGCTTGATCACCCTAATTCAATTTGAATTCAATCCAATATGGTGAGATTGGGGTAACATAGGTCACGTTGATGACCCACACACAACAAACCACCACTTTATAATTTTTACTTATAATTTAAGGGTTGATGGACCAAAAAGTTATAATTAACAAATGACCATAGATTATCCATTACATTATGTTACCCACACCCATTCATTTATCTATCATGTCAACATCAAGAGATGATGTTAGTCTATTCTATGATATGAACATGTACTACATCTAATAAATAATTTATGCTATGCCAGGCATTATGTACATTGGGTGACTTTGGTCATGTCATACTTAAACTATGTATGTAATATAATAGGATCAAACATTGATATTTTAATTATTAATAAACTTATTTAATGGATAGAGTGAACTAGAAATAAATGATAGCATTGATAGACCTTGTTCCCTATCTCTATTTAGTGTAAATATATACATGGCATAGGGTTGCCAATATATTATCCAATTAAATTATATATTATACCAATCCTAATGAAACTATATATCTATACAGTAGGGGGTGGTCATGATTATATCCTTACTCATCGATGAAAGATGGTACCACCATATCATTAATTATTATTTATCACAATTGAATGATTTGATCATGTTATGTATGTAATTTGATTCATATTGAATTATTAAATCAGTTGATCCATACTATCATGTTGTTATTCATCATCGATATATTTAGGTTTATTAGGAATGAATAGGGATGAAATATTAAATTTATGGTTATGTAAAGATAAAAAAATTAGGGTTTAGTTAGGGTGAATAAATTAGGGATAGAATGCTGATCAAATTAGGGTTGAATATAACATATGATGATAGGTTAGTGATGACACATGAGTGGAAGTTTTGAGGTGTATACATTTTAATCCAAAGTGGGATGGTTTTGGCAACATGGGTTATATTGGTGACCCATTCATATTCAAACACTAATATCTTTTTTACTTTAGATTATAGGGATTATAATCCAAAAATAACACAATAATACTTTATTGATTCTTATTTAAACTATGGGGATGTGAGTTTTCTAAATTGCATCTTGATAATTAGAATGAGATATCAAATACCTGATATCTATATGAAACTATAGTATAATTAGTATGCCTCTATCATGTCATGTGTATATATGAGATACACACACATGAGTTAAGTTATCTATGAGTTATGAGCCACGGTTTTTATCTTTAGATAAGAGACAATTGGTTGGAATGATTTAGTATTGAGACAACCTTGGTATTTTTTTGTTCTAACATCAATGTCTTGGTATTAGAGATAATCATTATTGGTTTAGTTGGTATTATAAAATTAATTTCTTTTATTCTTCCATAGATTTGATTAATATTGGTCACTAGTTAAATAGATGGTCTAATGACATCATTATATTTAAGTCAATATGGGAGGGGGAACTAGTATGCTAGGCCACCCACACTACCACATTAGGATATATAGTTCTAGTTAATGATATAATAATATTCAATAGACCCATCACACCAATATAACCCATACATAACAAAACCCATTTAATGATATTAAGTGGTAAAAAACAACTATCATATCAATAGTAAAACATTATCCATGACATCATGTTACACCCACCCATTCTATTATCCGTCATATCAACATCATGTTATGTATAGAGATGAGATGGGTCTATTCTATGATTTGGATATATATTGCATTACACACATCATTCATGACATGATGAGCATCATGTACATTGGGTCACTTTGGTCATACCATACATACTACATATGTAATTTAGTATCATTGATCATTGATAGAATTGATTCATAGATATGGGATATGGATATGGAATTGATTCATTATGGCCTTATCCATATCTGAAAAATCAATGTAGAGTAATTGGTCAACTCGTTACGTCCATGACCTAGAGATTACAGGTTTGAACCCTACCCCTACCTATCTAACTAAACATAGCAGAGTGGTAAATCTTCCTTGACTAACTTTAGATATTTGTCAAGTGATCTCCCATTGAGTATATAGGGCTGATTGTAGAACACGTCAAGTTACACATAGATAGGTCCTCTGATCAGCCCCCTATGTATATAATGAATGCATGTGACTAGGGAGAATGCATGAATGTGCTTGTACATGAGTTTTGTTGGTCATAAATGGATATAGTGTTATTATCATGATTTTCTCCTATAATCCTCATAATATAAATTAAAAATGACATTAATGGTTGGGTGGATATGCATAGGTCACCAATGTGATCCACATTTCCCTAATTATACCACTTTTAATTGATTCAAAGTGAATCTAGATGATTGCACATATATGTACCCCAAATAGTCTATATTTATCATAATCACAAGTGGATATGGTGTTAATGTATAGATTTTGGAATATGAGGGAATTAATCACAAATGAAATTAATATCAAGTGGTGGTTTAGTGTGTGTGAATAATCAATGTGACCTATGTTATCTGAATCACACCACTTTTACGTAAATTTAAAGAGAATTAGGATAATTGCACATATATGTGCCAAACATTATTCACATTTCTATGCCCATAGTTATATATGGTGTTATTATGCCACTGTTAGAATGTAATGGAGTTAATCATAAGTAAAATCAATAATAAATTATTGGTTAGATGTGTAAGGGTCACATTGTGACGTACATTTCTATAATCACACATTATTTTATAAAATTTAATAGATAAGGGATGATCATAAATAAATGTGCCTAAAATTTATTGCATTTACCTTGGTCATAATAATTTATGGTGTTCTATGTCTCTTTTGGCTTATTAGAGCCCTAATTTCAAGTAAAATAGGTATAAAATGGGTGGTTGGGTGTTAATGTGTCTTTAATATAACCTATGTTTCCCCATGCACATCACTTTGGCATGAATTAAAATTCAATTAAGGTGACCATGCAAAAATATGTCCCAAATTATCTCCATTTATCTTTGTTGCAAATGATTATGGTGTTGTGTTGATTTTAGCCTATATGGGACCTAATTTTAAGTAAAATCAATATAAAGGAGTGGTTATATGTGTGTTGGTTTGTAAAATTTAATTTTGATAAACAAAAAACTCCTAAAAATGTTAATAAACAATTTGGAAGGCTCCAAAACATAAAAAATGACTATAGGTTTACACATATAAACATCAATTCCAAAAATTGTGCCATGAAATCCCTAAGTTAATTAATGGAATCATGAAAATGATTAAGTAATGACTAGGTTGGATTTTCAAAAATTACATTCTAAATTGTAAGTCATGGAGTTGTAAGACCAATTATAAAATATGCAGAGTGACCCTAATATCTTATATTTACTAAAATAAATTTAAAGTATAAGGAATATAAATATAACAATGTTTATGTCAACTTAAAATCTAACATTTATTTTAGTAAACCACCCTCCTTAGCTTTCAGTTGTCCAGCTTTTTCACTTTATAAGGATTACAAAAGGCATATTTTGAGAATGTGTACATTTTAATGATGCATACACATTTTAAGATTTCTATTTACCAAGCCTAAAATAAGGAACATATATGATTTATTAAAATAATGTGTACACATCTATGATGAATTCATGAAAATGTCCACAAATTACCCTTGCAACTTTCTACACTTATGTAGCTAGTCTAAACCTAGAGGACTTGATATACTATTTGGATAGTATGGATAAGCTTCTTGAATCAAAGAATATGGTGGAGGAGAATAAAGTGAAATTTACATTTAAAAAATTAAGGGGTTATGCTATGATATGGTGGGATCATTTATAGAAGGAAATCAAAATGAAGTGTATGTAAAATATCAATACCTATACTAAAATGGAAAATAAGATGAGAAAAAAACTATTTCCTATGGATTACGCACAAACCCTCTATAGAATATTTCATAACCTAAAGTAAAATGAGTACAATTTTTAAGAATATATAGATAAATTTTACAAGATATTCATTTCAGTGGAGCATTGAGGAAACAAAGAAAAAAATAATTACAAGGTATGTTAACAGTTTGAAGGTTTCTATTCAAGATGAGTTAAGCATGCTTAGAATTAATAGAAACAAAGTAGAGATGATTTTTTAATATCACTTAAAACTAAGATAAACCCAACATCCCCGTTAAGGTAGTGTATGTATTTAATCGCATAAGAGAATAATCATCTCATAGGGTGGAAAGGCAAAAAGATACTATACAATGGTTTCAAAATTAGAAATATGAAGAGTATTTTACAAAGGTAGAGGCTATGGTAGTAGAAGATAAATAATATATTTTTTTATTTTCTATAGTATGGTGTGGAAGGGGACATATAATTTGAGTGTTGAAATTATCAAGCACAAGAGAGGATTTAAGAGGAGTAATTGAGATTAAATTTGGCTGAGGCTAAATTAGAACTATAAAAGAATATAATTGAAAAGTTTTGGTAGATTTAAGATAATATCTTATGATGATAATAATAATTAATACTCCAAGGAAAGAACTTATGGAATATAAATACAATGTTGAGTCATGGTTTCATACAAATATTTTTAAAACAAGGTTCACATTAAAAGGAATGTTGCACAAGCTTATTATTGATGGCAAAATTTGTGAAAAATGGTTTCTAAAGAAATGGTAGAGAAACTAGGTATATTTTGTGAGAAACATTCACATCCTTACTGTATTTCTTGGTTTAAAAACATGAATGGAGTTACTATTAATAAGAGGTGATTAGTCAAGTTTTCCATAAGAATGATTTATAGGGATGAAATATGGTGTGAATTCATCCCAATGGATGCATGCCATGTGTTTCTAAAGAGGCCATGACAATATGATAAGAAAGTAGTCCATGATGGAGATAAGAACACATAATTTTTGGAAGGATGGTTTAAGGACAATTTTGTTACCTCTTAAGTAAGAAGGCTAGTTAGAAAACATTTTATTGACAAAATAATTTATTAGGGAGTTGAAAATGATAGGATTCTATTGTGGAATAATGATAGAGGAGGTCGAGGACAAAGATTTTTAAATACCAACAAAGGTTACAAAAGTGTTGGAAGAATATGTTAATGTTTGTTATTCATTTTAAAAATGGTTCACAACAAAAGAGAGCTATTCAACACTATTTATTTCATTCCAAGATTAACACTACATAGACAAGAATCTTATATAATGAGCCCAATAGTGCATGTAGAGTTAAACAAGCAGGTAACTAAAGTAGTGAAAAAGGGTATTTTAGTTAATACTTATGCAATAATTTTTCTACAAATTTTTTAAATTTATCAATTATTTAATTTATTTAATTTATATGCATTTAAATGAGAGGATAATTAGTGGGAAGAATAATAAGAAGTTGATTGAAGGCACCGGGTTCCAAGGTAAAAGAAAGAGGATAAAACATAGTTTTTGGACCAAAAAATAGTGGATACTAGGCTAGGTAGTTATAAAAAGAATTTAATATTTTTATAAGGATTAAAAAATAAGATAAAAATTTTATTTTTTAATTGGAATTGAATAATTTGGACAAGGATAAATGGCATAAATTTAATCAAAACAACTTATAGAAGCTAAGTTATTTTCAATCAGAAGATAATGATGTGGGTGTCTATCTTTTGAAACTATAAATTTTGATATTGGAATCCATTTTATTATTTAAAAAACAAATAAATCAAATATTGACACATAAATGTAAGCAATTTATTTTCTTAGTATTTTTTTGCAAAATTTTAGACTCAAAATTGACCAACTAAAAGCTGAAAATCACATTTTAATATTATTTTTGCTATTTTCAGAAAATTTTTGATTTGTAAATGGGCATGAAATTGAAAATAAAAGTCACCAGAAGGATTTATTTAGACATTTATAGGATAAGTGATAGTTATTTATCCCATCTGATCTTACTTGAAAAAGTTACTAAAAATAACAGGTTTTGAAAATTACTAAAAATGGAAATTTTAGTTATATTTAGGATTATATTTTATATTAATAGGATTTTATTTGTGCATGTAAACTTTATCTTAAAGTTTTGATTTATTTAAGACTTATTTATTATTTACAATTAATGACAAATAATTAAAATTCTTTTTCCCGGTCAAGAATTTTATCTATGATTTTTTGGTGTTTTGGAATTGATGCACCCTAGACCCCATCACACTTGAAAGACATTGTATAAATTTGACATTGATTGAGATTTTATAAAACCTATTCAAAGTGGTATAAATTTCCATCTCATATTTTATGATAGATCAATACATCATCAAATAACACTAATAGGAACTTCTAAAAAATGGCTTGAATATGGAATTCATTAAACTTTGAAATGTAGAAGTGGAATTTATTTTGACCAAAAGGGATAAAAATAAAATAATAATGGCACACATATTTCTAACTATGTTTTATGGATATCCTCCCCTTTGATTCTAATTTGATGATAAAAATATTTGAGATCTATTTTTGAAAAAAAAAGATCTCCATGTAACACATCTAGAAAACCATCAATTATATGAGTAATAAAATTATATTTTAGAGTGATTTTTTTTTTTTAATTATCTATATTCTAGTCACATCCATGAATTTTCATCCTTATTATTCACCATTTTCACTAGTAGAAGAATAATTACTATGACTATGCCAAATAATAAATTATTCTAGCATCACCAATCCCATTCACTCAATTACACTCTTTTACACATATAGGTACCTGTAATGTTGATGTTGGGTGGTTGCATCCATTTTTAGAGTGTTACTTCCCTATTAGAGTGCCTTCTAGTTAACATAAAAGAAGAACTATTTTTACTAGTACAAGTTGATGAGAAGTGACACATTTTTATTGATTACTGTAGTGTTAGAAATGGGTCCCATTTAATACCCATTAAAAATTAAATGTTATGATTCATACTTATAATAATTGAAAATACAAAAAATATAATTCAAATCAACTTAACATAATAGATATTGGTGTGGTAATATGCCCAAATATTCAATTTATACATATTTAGAATTATACCCTTAAGGTAGGGAAACACCATAGAATAATCCTTTAGGAAGGAATAATTACACAATGTCTCTTTGAAGGGAAAACATCCAATATCCTTGTATGAAATAGAAGACTCACACTTAATTGATTTAAAATGATATTAACCCCCTTTATATATACCTTTATTTAACTAACCAAGGATGGGTAACCTCCTAATCCTAATTAATGATGACCATTACCCATTTCACTCATTCCACAAGTTATTCATTTATCCCAATATATTGCACCTATGTAACTAATTAAGGGGGATGTGTGCCACATCTCAACATCTCTATCAACCCATATACATTAACATATAATATCCCTAGGTACATAGCATTCCTTCTCTCCTTGACATTTTTCATCCGCAAAACATAAGAAGAAACCAAATAATGAGGGTGCTTCAAATCATTGTACATGTGTCTCCAATCTTGATCATCTAACCATCTATATGTTATCTTGGTAAGTGATATCCCTCTAACCTTGATTCCAAATTATATTGTGCTTGTCTTATTCCATTCATGATCATAACTATACCACTTTGGTATCTATACATAATTATTCCTCCTTTGTTTCCATGTACCATATTCCATTGCACTACTCTGATTCTATGAATGAGCATAATATTTATTCTTACATGCATACTTATAGTGATTTACCCATTTATTCCATGTTTCATATGTTGATATGCTACATTGATGCCATACTTGACTATAGTAGTTCTTATTTGGCTTACATGCATAGCCATAATGACTGGCACTCTGACTTCATGTATAGCTAAAGTGATAGTTTTATACTTTGACCTTATCCACATTTTAATTTGGTGGTTCATTTTTCTCTTGAGTAGATGAAGTTTTCTTTTCTACTTGTATTATTTATTCATCTATGTCATCATCTAAATCTTCCTTTTCTCTTTGTCACCTATTTCAATCTCATCCTCATGCTCTACCTTGACTGTTATTTATTCTCTTATAACTATGATATCATGTAAAGTGACCTTATTTTCAACATTAATATTGATTGTTCTTAAATTTTCTAACCATGGATATCCAAGAACCATATCCACACCATCTATATCCAAAACTCAAAAATCTGAATGCAAAAACATTTTTATCCATAGTAAACTTCAAATATTTTAGAATTATAATGTTATTAACATATACCTGAACCTCCTTGATATTCTTTGCTTGAATATGTAGATTTTGGGCCACATCCATGTTGATGAAGTTATACTTACTGGTAGGATTTATGGACACAATGACCATCTTTTGAATGCATCCATGAAACTAAAAAACTGACTTTGATTTCTTTAGAG
>JARHVA010000429.1:5250000-5307500 GCA_037957365.1 Torreya grandis
TCATATTTCTACTTGTCTATATTTTGTTAAAGCAAACACTCAATGTGATATATTGCAAGATAATCTACTATTATTCAAATTGAGTGTTTACTCAAATTTAAACAAACATAGTTCTAGGCTATAAGGAATAAATTTATAATAGCTTTTCAGAAGCAATATTGATAAGATAATTAAATGAAAAAAATAACAAGAGATCATTCATCTACAAACATTTAATCATGGTAACAATTTTTTTGTGAAATAATTAGAATAAGAAAACTTGATCTACCTAATCCATAAAAAGACATATGGATCCCAAAAATGATAAATTTAAACTAATAAATCACATGTCATCAATCTATCTGAAAAAAATGAAGAATGAAAAAATCATAATACATACATAGTGATTCCTTAAAATTGAAAAAATATAGATTTTTTTTTCAAATTATCCATTTTATATGATTTTCTTATTAAAAATGTGTTAATGCACAGTATATATAATGAAAAATATGAGACTTATCCACATATCTAAATTATTGAATGAAATAAACTAAAAAATTGAGATTAAAATCATAATCATTTAGAATCATATCATTATTGAGATAAATAGAGCTCCAATTTCACTACCAAGTTCCTTAGACTTATCACTTACATAAAATTTGGTGCTCCAAAACATCATGAGGTGCCAACTAAAACATCAACCAACCATGTTCTTCCATTTTAATTCCTACATGAAGATTTCATAATCCTTCTCTACTCCATGACACATCAATGATTGTATTCTTAATGCGAAGCTCAATCTTAATGACCACTTTTAATTTTATAACTATAATGGTTGTCATACAACTTTTGACTATATGTGTGATAAAATTCACAACTTATGACTACTCTTCTCATTTAAAGTTGGTACTTTCCATACGAATGCACTTATATAAAGTTATTTAGTATCATAATGAAATCACCTTCATTTATCAATTTGTTATGCTCTTTGTATAGTTGTGGCATGTTTGTATCTATAAAGAATGAAATAATTTTCTATATGAACATGTTTAAATATGATACTTTGGTTAGTTATATATTTGACATATCATCTAGTTATGTCCTAATGTTGGCAATGAAATTTATACATAAACCTGAATTAAAAGATTACATAATTATAGTGTTGGGAATCAAACCATTCATGAAAATTGTGGATTTTACATTCATATTTGACTCTATCTCAACCTTTTCTTAAAAATAACTTTAAAATTTATTTTTAACTTTTCAATCTTAAGTTTGGCCTTAGGTATCTCCATTAGTGACCTATACATTAAGAACAAAGAAACTTCAACATACAGTGCAATGTTCTCTAGTACCTTTACTTTGGACTAAGTTTCCAAAGGTTTAAATATATTTCTCATTCCCTAAATAAATTCTCCTATCATCATGTTAGTAGAAATAATACTGAAATCAAGTTATTTTTTTATTATCCTCACTGCTATAATATTCCTAGGATTTAAAAATTTCCTTTCTTGTCTTGGTCCTTTTTTTGGTAAGTGAGAATAAATTATCTTTAATTTTATAAAGTGAAGGAGATCCATCCTTGGATATCCTTATAGTAGTTAGTATTTTCAGTTTTCCAGTAGATTTCTCAATATTTTATTTAACATCCAACTTCTCATCTATAATAATGCCATATTATTGAAATTTCAATAGATGCATACTCTATATCAAATACATTTTTTATTACATCACTTAATTTTGAGGAGACACATTAATTTTCTTAAGAGGTGAAGATAATCCTTGTGTTTTCAACAGAATTAGGATGGCCATGGAAAAATGAGGAAAATTAGTTGGCAGGGTGAATGGAAAAATGGTGGTAATGGGAATTGGAATAGATGTTGGATTTTACATAATAACTTCAAATTTAGAGGAAACAATCGACAATAAAAAAGTTAGTATTCAAATGTGAGGGAGTGGAAAATATAATAGATGAAATTAATATGGGGTAACTAACACAACATAAAATTAAATACTTTTTTAACAATTGAGATGATAGGCTAATAATGGGTTCTACATGAATTTATCTTTTTTGATGATCAATGAGAAATTTCACATTCATGACCATGGGGAATTCCAAGTCTTGCCTTCAAAATAATTCAATACCCTTAACATTAGTATCATTCTAAGACACATAGATATCTTTTGGTAATTTTTTAGGTTGACCAGGAATGTAAAAAACCATTGGTGGAAATGGAACGTTAGAAGAAATAAGAGGTACATATTTATTCAAAATAATAGAAACATAGGCTAAAATTTAATGTTTCATCCTAATTTGACCTTGAGTTTTATAACCTTTGAGTCCATTGATTATTATGTTTATCATGTGATTATTATTGATTTGATCGAGCTTTATGACATAATTATTATGGGATAATGAGATGATGATTATTTTACATAATGGATTGATTAAGTGATAGTTGTACTTTATTATTTCTATACATTGTGGATATATATATTATTTAGTTATGCATCATTAGTTTAATATATATATGATGACTCAGACTAACTACCTACTTGTTGTGAGGTGGATGTAGGGTTGATTCTTCCCTCAGATCATGATGGAGGAAGATCATCATCAAAGAGAATGGCATCGATGTGATGATTGTTGGATGACATAGGAACTTTTAGTAACCCAACACACACACACACACACGCGCCATATTAAAGTAACTTTTTTAACTCTCTAGTTGATTTAGATAGTGAATTCTTATATATTCATTCTACAATCATGTTTTGATTGATGCTTATGATGATATGATTGTGTGATCTCATGAATGATTTTAGTGCATATATTTAATAATACAATGTTGTTTTAGGGTCACATTGTTGATGCTTACACTAAGTTGTATTGTCTAACACAGTGACTAGTTTAAATTATATTTGGTAAATATCATTATCTTGATTTAATGTCTTTATGTATAATTAATAATCAAGACATTAGTATAAATCGATGACCACACACACACACACATTGGTATTTAATTAAAATAGTTATCTTGTAATAATTGTATTATTAATTGGTTTGATTTATATTTTAAAGAGAAAATTATACTTTGATATTTCAGTTAAGTAAATTTAACTATTCTAATAATGGTAAATTAAGAGCTAGTCCAATGCATTGATTACTTAAAAATTAAATGTCTAAAAAATTATAATTTAAAGAAGAATTTAAGTAAACTTAAATTAGTAATTAACATGACCTTGAAATCAAAGATTAAAACATGCATGATTTGTGAAATTTAGTAAAGATGGAGTTAAGTGGATGGTAATGGATTTTAACTAAAATGATAAAGGAAATGGATATATGCATGAAAATTAAGAAGAAAAGGGAATAAAAAACAAGAGATTATAATAAGAAAATAGAATTGAATACAATGAGGAAGATATAAGAGAATACAATGAAAAAGATAGAGAAGAATATGATGAAGGAAGAAGGAGTACGATGAGGAAAAGAGAATGATGACAAGAGCAAGATAAAAAAAGAGATAAAATAGAAAAGGAAATCACTAGTTGGTGAAGTAATTCCATTTCATGATTCTTAGGCTTGGAAAATATGAGTATGTTTGCCTTGAATGGGTTTTCAAACCATGCCTCTAAAGGTAATACTGAGAATTCTTTTTAAGTTATATATAAAATTAAAAATTGGATATATGGATAGTTTTATTCAATTTATATAATGTTTATATGAATTAGGAATTTGATTCAAGTACTTTTTGTTTATATTGTATAACTAGTTGAGGAAGAATCTATTTACATATGGTTTTTACCTATGTTATTTGAAAACCCCTTTTTACAATACAAAGTAGACTAAGATAAAATATTGCCTGAGCAAATAGGAAATCATGTGGGAGGTTAACTAGCTATTTGACCTGAATCGATCTATTAGATATGTATATACCACAAAGGTAATTACTTATGTAGTTGGTTGGGTATAAACCTTTAAAGGCAATAAATTTTATAGTTGATTGTGTATTAGAAACACCCCTTAAATAATTATTATTAAGAATGGTTGTGTTAGAGCCTTCTAAGGGTAAATAATCAATAGATTTCATAGGATATTTCCCTAATTCTATCCTTGAAATGAGATGTACATTTTAATAGTTTTGAAAGGTAAGGTGATACAAATCCCAGATCATATTTGACTACGTATACCCATTATATGATCTATACAAATTTATAATTGTATAAAAATTTGGTTTTAATCCATATAAGTTTGGAAAATAAACTTTATAGTAAATGAAGGAATTAGTTGACATTTTTGAATGTTTCATACACTCTATTTAGAAAAGAAATCGTATATGTTTGTTGGAAACCCTCTTTACTGCAAATCAAAATATGGGTAGAACTTTAGTATTACCTTGAATTTATGTATTATGGTTGAAATCAAATTTATTATTAACTAGTCAACTAGTTAAACCCATGTTGGTAGTTATATTATGGCTTTCCATGCATCAATAATTAAGTCTACAATTGTAAATGGAAACTAGTATTCCTTGTGAAAGGTTGAACACAAACTGATTACTTAAAAAACTAAGTCATGAACTTTAGCTAAGTTAACTATTTATGAAGTGATTATTGTAAATGGAATGCAAGTTTCAATTTAGAATGGGATTTGTTTTTTGTATGGTTAGATAAATATTTAGATGTAAAATTTTTAAAATGGAGTTCATGTTTTGGATAATTATATATATTCAAGATTATAGATCATTATATATATGAGGTACATATATATAATGATAAATATATATTTATATATTCAAGAATATAGGTTATTAAATATGAGGTACATACATATAATTATATATATATAAATGTATATATTTATACATACGAGATATGTATGGGAAATTAGTAAGCTATATGATATTTGTATTATGGAAGCTTAGATTATTAGTCTAATAGAGTAAACATACTTTAAATTAGTAAGGGGTAAAAAAAGTGTTTTTAAATCATTATTTTATAGGCTGAATCTTACTTTAACTTCTTATAGTTCTTTGGGTTGTGATGATGACCAAACATATATCAGAATGATCTTTATATTATAAAGATGCTAATTCTATGTTTATGATATGTTTAAACAAATGGAATCCTTAAATGACTTGTATAATACATGTATGGTAGATTAAATTTCTTTTCATAGATAATGTTTATGAGATAAATTAATAAATTAGGTTCAAACATACATTTGATAGACTAAGTGTATGCATAGTATTTTTTTGTAAAATTAGCATGTGTTTGTACCAGCTTGTAGAATAATTAAATGAATCTATTCATTAAAAATATATGTTAACCAGATCTAGAATTGATTATACTAGCTAAGTAGTGAGATAAACTTCACCAATTTAGTTTTTTTCATTGATGTTGGATGTAGATAATCTGATCAAGTTGTGTATGAAATTGGATGATCATTGAGATCATTTTTTATTTAAAAAATCTAGCCAAATTAATGTTATATAGACATTGTCATTTCATATATTTTATTTATGTGTTTATGTTGTATCATGTCAGAAACATATTTTCTTTATTGTAGACATCATCTACTAGAAATCTTATAGTACATGAGTACTGAGATGTCTCTTTAGATTCCCACACCATCACTCTCTACCCATTTGTGAATGGATGTAAATTACTTGAATGGGTATTATGAGGGATATTTATGGTCCATGGTTTTTGTGGAAAATCACTCAAATGATGATTTCCCTCCCCACTGCAAAACTTGAAGACTACATGTGAGACTTTCAAAGATACATGAGTTAGTTTGACTCATGCTTTGTGAAGCATAGTATATATTTATTGTATCAAGGTTAAATACCTAATGGAACTATAATTTTACTATTTATTATATTTCAACAATAGTATTTATACTTATTGTACTATCCATGGCACAATTTTAAGGTGACTACTTTCCTTACAATTATGCTATGTTACATGAAATGATAGTGATTGGAACTATTGTTTTAAGTTTGTGAAAGTGTATTATTCTTTGATAGTATATCAAAAATCACTAATTAGATTTTTGTGGTGTAACTTAATGAAATAATAAATTTTGAGTAACTAATTTAATTTTTTTTTAAATTTTTCTAGTACAATCCTTACTTCATTGAAGGGCTAATAATTACCATAATAGAAAGAGTAGAGAGATATATTCTTACCTTGGATTTATGTATCAAATTCTTGATTAATATTGGATCAATCCCCTTTATCTATTCTCTTTTCTTGACTAATTAATCACTAGGAACAAGCATTTATTTCTACACTTGTGGTTTTGGACTATACAGTCCTACCTCTTCAAGCTTTGTGATTACCTATATATCATTCCTTGGATTTATATGACATACATAATCTAAATGACCATGATGTAGATATTATAAATTGAAATTTTATTCAAATATATCCAATAACTTAGCCACACTCTGGTGAGGGTTTCAATTTATTTTTATATATCTTTGCAATGTATTGAATGTAAGCATATGCAACTCAAATATCTCACATCTTGTGTAATGAATGTATAGGATATAATGATGTTGATTTCCATTATCTTTTAATTATTATTTTTCACAATCCACCGACTTTATGAAAAAATTGGAATGCCAATTTTTGGGAAACATTTTATCAATAACTTGATATGTAAATTTATATGGTTGCACCATAATCATTAAATTATGAATTTAATATATGTTTCATATTACCAATAGGGTTTAATATTCTTAATTGAATCCTCCATTTATTAAAAACATCTTAGCATGTGATGATCATAAATTTTCAAAAACATTTTTGGATAACAATGATCACATATTTGTTACATTCATACTTGGTATCTATGTACATATAACTTTCGTTATAATAGAGGAATATGAGAATTGGAGGTGTTTGGTGATCTGGGGAGATCAACATGTTTGAACTACATGACATGGCATGCATATACTAAGTAATACATCATATATAAGATATGTCATTATTTGACATTGATAAATTGTTGTTTAAGATTGAATGCAATAGTTTCTACTAGGCTAGGCTTCTTATCCTCATAAATAATCATATTGAGTAGGGGAACCCACTATTTATTTATATTATAAATGTTTGAATCTCCATGTAAGCTATACATGAATAAAATTATAATACATACTGTAGTCCCAAAAATTTGGATAGTATATCCTTCTACATTGATTTTGTTGACCTACTTATCTATTTCCATAACCCAATATTTTAAATTTTCATTAAATCATTGTCTCTCATCCATTTAGTGGCAATGGTCTGGTTATATCTGAAATTTGTCATGGGAAACACATATTAACTATCGATTTCAACCCCAGTCACATAATCCATTATACTTCTCACATTCAAGGAGAATGTCACATCATTGTTTAACTTGCACTATGATAAAAGATTAATGAAAATATCTTTTTAGGGAAATACATTTGTTTTTTCTATACCTTGATGGAGGCCTACTCTCTTAAGTGCATTTTAATCATATTTGTATTCCTCATCCACCTGAGTGATATCCTTACTATCAAAATATTTTTGGCCTCATATATGTCATATAATACAACATTATAATTTTTTATCCAAACAATATGAGCATAGAACTTTCATTTACTAAACTCTTGTTGGGATCTTGAATAAGATGGTGCAATGAATTGGACTAATTTGATGTCTTTGAGGTAATTTGTATGAATTTTGATGAAAATTATGTGACCAACATTTAAGAATCCTCACTCTTTGTTTTTATTGAAGTTTCAGAATGTTATCTTGATTTATCTCAATCTTAAATATGGAAAATTACTATATATGGGATCACCTATAATTTAATTTCCATTTATAACCTTACAATCACCTAGTTTTCCTTTCTATATTAAAAATCCAACATTCATCACATTTGAATCATTCCTCAATATTTTGTTGACTATTAATTAAAGGCATGTATCATTAGAAGTTTGTTTATGAAATTCAAATCATAATATATTTATCTATCTATGATTTTATGGATTCTATCACATCTAATGATTTAATTATCTATGTGTCTCCATCATGTAGATTTGGGTTCATGATATTCATAGAGCTGCAAAGTTTTATTTATATGTTCAAATTATTGGTGGTGGAATTTGTACATGCATTAGATATTTTTTTTGTATTTATATTAGATTAGGTTCAAGGATATTTAAATTTATGTTTGTCACATCCATGTGGTCAATTATTGTGCAATAGGTCCTCATTAAGGTCCAAGTCTTCATTCTATTTTACTCAAAGTGTTACACATCATAATATTTAATTATATTATAGTCATGAGGTTATTGAGTGCTTGAAAGTATTTAAACTACCTTTGTTCAAATTCCATTGATCCATTTAAAATTACACTTTCACTATATATTTATTTTACTTATGCACCTTTTCCCTACACATAAAGCACAAATTTACTAATTTCATATCTTAAAGAGTTAATAATGTGAATACAAATATTTAATAAATCATGGGATATAATATAAAACATGTGGAAATTAGAATGGAATCATAGAATATCATAGTATTTGATAGCACAACTTAACCTTTGAAAAAAAGGAAGCCTTTTTTGACAAGTTAGCATATAGATCTATTTTTAAACTATGATTAGGTTTGTTTGACATAAAGATGTGTAGTGACATAGAATTAAAGTGTGAAACTTTAGCTTAGGATAAATAAAGGTGGGCACTAATTAATTTAAAATTTAAAAAATGATACTTATAAGATTATTTTATGACCAATAAATCTAACCAAGATCCAAACTAGGTTATTACATGAATTGAATTTTTCCTTGTACCATAAAAAACTTCATAAAACTAAGATAAGTTTTAATTTATCCTATTTTATCTTCTAATTTGATTCCCAATTTTTTTCTTCAAAAATTGAGATAAAATATGGATTTTAAAAATCAAATTTGTATCATAATTTATGATTTTAAAGGAGTCACCGCTTTTGAAAATAATGTTGGGGTGTATTGGTCATAAAAAAATTATTATCTAGTGAATGATTAACGGGTGGCACCCCATTCTATGGGGAAATTCCTTGCACCAAAATATTGATAATCAAGTTCATACACCATTTTATGCAAGCTCATAGTTTCATGTGAAGAATTTTTTTAGTTGTTTATAACACAACTTCATAGTCCATGTGAAAAATTATAATAACACACACCATGCAAAAAATTCTTACTCATCATTGCCAAACATGCTTTCAATAAAAGACAACACTTTACAAAAATCCTATATCCTATTCCATGACAAGACACCTATAAACATACTTTAAATGTGGAGGTTAAGATAAATAATAGTTAGAATGTGAAAATTCACATGTTGTAGGAAAAATAGTTCAAATTTCATAATAATTCTTGAGCCTTCATAGATTTTAAACCCATATAAACATTTTTGTAACATTAGTTTAAGTATATAGTATCAAAGAAGATAACCATACATCTTTCTCAAGAGTATGGAATGTAAAAAAGACAGAGATTAATATTATTTCTATTCTAGTTCAATTGATTTCTCTATTCTCCATCTTATTTAAAACTTTTTTCACCACATACACATGTAATATATCTACATCCTCATCTAGAGTGTTGTCCTTGGGACCATCCTAGGATTCATATCATTAATGGTATCCCAATTTATATCACTAATGATGATTTAGGAGTCACCCTCCATTATAAGTTCCTTTTAGCCTTTCAACACATCCACTTGTACAAATATTAAGATGGCTCTTGTGTTAGCCATATTATTATTGTCATTTCCAATATCTATGGTTAAATTTATAATCAACTATCCTAGGGCATCTAAAAAATTCTACCACTTATAACAAATCTTAGATTTCCCTTTAGAGGCCTCATCAAAGTTGAGTTTGATCCATCTAAGATATAGAGGGATATAAATGACCTTAACCATTCATTTGTTGCAATTACTTAACCCTTTATCAAAGAAGGGTATGCTTTTTCAAATTTTAACAAAATAATCCTCCTCCATTGAAAACTTTATCTTTTCTGGACATTTTACTGGAACAATCTCTAAAAATGAAGCCTCTATCTTCTTCTAAATCTAGTCCTTTTAATGAGTTGAATTATTATACATCCATCTATTACTATCTAGCTATAAATTAGAGCAAGTTATAGAAGGTAATATAATCTGAATTAAATCAAGACTGTAATATTTATGTCTAGGCTTCCATTCCTTAAATATCAATATAACTAAATTATAAAATACTAATAAATTTTTGAAATTTTATAAAATTGATTCTCCATAATGTATAAGTGAAGGAGTAATGTAATATGGTATGGTCCCTCATTTCATTTCGAATCCTATAGATAAAATAATTTGGTGGTCCCACAAGCCCTCTCTTCATAAGTTGACCATATGTCAAAATGCTAATGTTTTCTCCCACCCAAAGAAAAATGTTGGCATTGGGGAGACCATTACCTTTAAAAATAAAATCAGATGGAAACTCCTAATTTTCTACTCCATTATTTACAATTTAGTTATATCTAGTTTTGATGGTGGCCTCCTTTGTGGGGATCAATTTCTATACTAACCATTTCTTCACATACAAGCATGGGAGAAGCTAGTTCTCCATCTCATCAATAAAAAAGTTTGAATTTCCTCTACATCTAGATTATATGGCTAATCTTACGTCCTTCATTTACTACCTTCTTCACTTTGAAAATTATAGTCATTGAAGTATTCCCCCCATTACCAAATTGTATATCATATAATCTCTCTTAAAAACTTGATAGGGTGATGATGATGAAATTCTAATATTAATATAGTCATGTTTTCCTTGGTCTCATTATAAACTCATGAAATTTCCAATTAAGCTTCTATGTAGTATATTGTATTTGCCCATATATTTAAAAGGGTTTCTTCACAAACTATATAGACATAAAATTAGATAAATTCTATTACATCTATATGTGTAATTTACAATGGCCACCATAGGTGGTGGTGGAATATAATATTCACTAAAATTCAATCTTAGAATGCAAACTTGACATCTATTAGATTCTCATAAGGTAGTTTTATCCTTAAACATGACATTCATTTGACTGTCATATAGATTTCTTTTTGTTTAGAGAATTTAATTAAAAAATCATAATATATTAGGAATATGATGGATTATAGAGGTTGTTGTCTTGATAAATATATATTTTTTTAATACAACACATTGATGTAGATAAATGAACACTATTTATCATGATTTATTAGGACACACACACACACTCACACACACACACACACACACACACAATCAATATATGAACACTATTTAACACATTGGTGTAGATAAATGAACACTAATTATCATGATTCATTAGGACACACACACACAAAAAAAAAAAAAAAAAAAAACACACACACACACACACACAATCGATATATAATATAAATACAAGATAGACACCTTAATATTGATATCAATCAATTTTTTTTAAAAATGAACTAAATAAAATATCGAAGGTAGTTTATGATGTAAAATAAGCTTGTTGAATATATGAGATAGAGTATAAATTAATTTATTCAAGAAAATAATAATACATATGTTTTCCAAACTTATTTGACATTTTCCATGAGGTTATTAATTATGATTTATACTTTTTAATGCCAAATTTGATCTATGTTTTATAAATGTTTAATGTAGTTTAATATTTTTGAATCTTCATCCTTAAAAATCTATATGTATATATATACACATATATACATACACATGCACATATAGATATAGATATAGATATACATGTGTGTGTGTGTGTGTGTGTTAATGAATCATGAAAATTAACTATCCCCCCCCCCCCACACACACACATGCATGCGCGCGCACGCACACACACACACACAAATATATACACACATATAATACATACATACATATCAACACTCATGTACACACACACACACACACACATGTGTGTGTGTGTGTGTGTGTGTGTTTATGCATATTAAATATTTTTAATTTATCTTAGTGAAAAAAATAATTTTTTTTATAGATATTTACATTATAAAGGTGGCTGGTTGGTATTTATGATCTATTATTCATGCTAGTATAAAATATGGTTTAAAATTAAAAAAATATAACCACCAATTAAACATCAAAACCTAGAAACAAAATCAAAGTATTAAAACATTTCAGTTCATAAAAAATAAAATCATTTTGCATATTATCCCATTCTCTATTTGTCCTATACTTTGGGAGGTGACCTTAATTTTCAGACATATCTCAACCATTTTAAAATCAAGACATTGGATTCAATGCATATATGGCCGCATGTTAGCAATCCATCATCAAAGTTGTACTATTTACACCACATCAATGGAGACATAAATATTTACAATTACTATGTATGATTTTTAAACATTTAGTATAATCCAAATATCTTGATTGGTGGGGTCATATCCAAGATCAACACATTATGACTTACATTTTAGGTAAACAATTACTCCCCATCAACTAAGATTATGATAACTACTAAAAAAATGACTATCAGACCAAATAATCTTATCAAAACTTTTGAGAAAAATCTTATTATCTTGACCTTTAGTATAAATAGGACACCCATTTTTGGAAATCACTATCAAATATCACACACCACATACTTACAAGATTATCTTGTAAAACCTTGCATGCTACATTAATAAATATCCATAGTTTACTAGGATCTAAAGAGATATCCTTAGAATCTAACCCTCGAAGAGCACCACATCTATTCTTCAAAAAAAAAATTTGGTTGGTTTGAACAAAATCGCTACGCTGGAATAAGCACTATTTATGATTCACAACTCTCCATCCTCTAATTGTTGATGCAGATTGCCAAAGTACTACATTTATGCCTTGTAAGAAGAAAAGATCTAAACAAATGTGTGAGGATCTGAAGTAATATACTGAGAAGTAGGGATAACATTTCATACCAAAGGGACAATCGTAGAATAATGTTTTTGAACCACCTACTTGGAGTTTTTAGCTTGGATATATGAGTGGGCTCCCAATAGGATTGAGTTGTCACCATGAAGTTCTTGGAAACATATTGATAATGAACACCCAAGTTATGATTTGAAACAATATTATTTTTCCTTGAGGCACTCATATTAGTTTATGAAACAATCAATTTATTTTTTTCATCCCTTTGGTTGTTGATAAAATTACAAATCCAAGGGGAAAATAAGCAAAGATCTTATTAAAAACCAAAAAACCTCTTGTAGAGTTGGATAAACATGTTGAACATCAGCAAAGGTAAATTAAATTAAATACTTGATTATATTTGTGGTACACCCATTTAATCCCAAAGATTGCATATAATTTACACTCAACTTTTGAATATATTTATAGAATGAATTCTCTACCCAAAATAACTTATTTAAATAAATTATTCTAAAATTAGAAACTACCAAAATACATATAAAAAATTTAAGATTTTTTCTCATAAAATACTTTGAAACAAGCTTTTGAAACCAATAATTTTATTACCAACAATCAAAACTACTTTGAGCATTGAATTGTTTAATGATGATGCAAAATACATTTCTAAAAAGCCAGAATTAAAAAGAAAAAACATAAAATAGAAGGACAATTAAAATCCCACTATCCATTCAATAATAAACGGATCATGTGTCATTTTTAATAGTATAAAATTTAAATCATTGAAAGGTCATTTTCATCCTTTTTCTATAATATATCAAACTCACCTCCATAATAAGTTAAATGATATGTAAAGGTCCATTTTCAATATAAACCAACACCTTCACAATGTAAATTTTCATAATATCACCTCATTCTTACACTATTAGTTCCCATATCATCATTTATAGGTCCATAAAGTTCATTGTGATTGATAAAGTGCAAGTGTCATAATGAAGGATGGAGGATATATTGGAGGCTAGAGGACTACCCCTTTCTATAGTTATCTATTCACTTGAAGTTTGGGTCAAATGTTTGAATCAAAATTTTGGTAGAATTACTATGGTGAATTATATTTCATTTTTGGTTTTATTCACTCCATTAATATTATGATGAGTAGACATAACAATTATTGAAGGAGATGAATACTTCAACTTCTTTATTTAGAAGAGGTAATTAGAATATATATAGTATGAAATTGGTTATGATGTAACTATCCATAACCAAAATAGTTATTGAACTACACAATCATAGCTCTAAATAAAAAAACTAATAGTTAACTAATATACTATACTAATAATGAAATGAATAAATGTTATTCTAACATTCCCCACTTTATTACATTATTTTTACAAATGTACCCCCAAAATAGATCAAATTTCACATTACCAGGTGACATGGTGAGTATATCGACTATTTTTGAATCTATTTGGGTAATATTAGAGATGAATGTGGTGGTTCAAGACTTGTTGTCAAATGCAATGGAATTGTACCTAAATGTGTTTAGTTATTTCAAGAAATAATGGATTCTTAACAAGATTCAACATACCCTAATTATTATAGAAAAGGATTGGGGGATGATCTTCTAAAGTTTCTATGTTAGACATAATGCAATGTAGCCAAATTACTTTGCATATTGTTCCTCATGTGGCATAATATTCAACCTCTATAGGTAAGATAAAAACTATAGATTGTTTCCTACTTATCCATGAAATTAGTCTAGATTTGAGATGAAAAATATATCTTGAACTAGATTTCTTGTCATCAACAAATCCAACATAGTCCAAGTTTACATAACCCTATAAGAAAAAAATTGAGTTCTTCTTGTATTATAGACCATAATAAATTATACCTTGAACATATCTAAAAACATTCTTTGATGCAACCTAATGCCACTTATTTATCCCTTACATTAATCTTGAAAAATAGCTGACAATAAAGCATATGCCTGGTCTAGTATAAGTGAAATAAATGAGACTCCAAAGTGTTGACATTGGTTTATAATATATCATCCTATATTTCTCAAGTTGTATCTTGAAATATTTCATCTGTGACAAAAATATTATTCTTCATTTTTTAAATCTCCAAGCCAATACAATAGTGAAGCAGACTCAAGTTTGTCATGTTAAAGGATTCCTCAAGTCATTCCTTACATCTTCAATGATATTATATGAACTTTTTGTGATCACAAGATCATCCACATACAAAACTATAATGACAATTTTTGTTCCTACCTTCTTGATATACAAATTTTAATATGAATGGCTACAAATGAATCCATGCTTTGATAGATGATAATATATCTTAATTTACCATTCCATTGGTGATCACTTAAGTCTATAAAGTGACTTAATTAGATGACATACCTTTTATGCTTGATGTTCATCAATGCAACCTTATAGGTGGGTCATGTACACTTATTCTTTGATATTACCATTCAAGAATATACTTTTAACATCCATGTGTTGAATCTTACATTTATTTTGAGCTAACAATGCACAAAAAATTTAATGGTATTAATCTTATAGTGGGTGCAAAGGTCTCCTCATAATCAATTCCTTCCTCCTCAGCATATCCCTTTCCTATAAGTCATGTTTTGTATTTTTTGATGGATCCATCTACCTTATATTTTGTCTTAAAAATACACTTGCAGTCAATGGATTTATTTGATATAGGTGTATCAACAAGTTCTCATGTCCAATTTATAATTATGGCATCATATTCAAGATCCATGACCTTCTTCGATTGAAGTTGACATAAACCCTCTCGAACTATCTCTAGTTTTGTGTTGTTAACTACTAAACTCATTAGTTCAAGATTAAGTTCATTATCTACCTATATTTTGGTCTAAACTCTTGATGAAGTATCATGATTGGAGTTTAGGTGTGATTCCCTGATGGTAATTTCTACCCATTTTAGATGTTCATGTTGTTACTAATCTAATGAAGAATTATCTTCCATATTTCCAAGATCAATGAACAATTCTCCTTGCATCTCACCTCCTTTGTGATAAGATTCTTCTTTTTCATCTTCTAACTATGGGATCAATCTATGAGAGGTGGTATGTTCTGACTCCTATGGTAAAGAGTCAAATGATGAATCATCACAAACCACATCTCAACTTTCATAAATATTTTGTCTTAGTATCTATGAGATGATATACTTTTCAGGTAGTACTATACCATAATAGAAGGCCCTAGAGTGGCTTCATTTTGATCTTATTCCTCTTCTTATCTTGGACATGCATATAAGATGTATATCCAAATACTATAAGATTGGAGATCGAAGCTTTATGAGAACTACGTACCTCTTCTGACATCTTGTCTTGCAATATCTTTGTGGGTTCCCTATTGAGAAGATATACAACTATCTAAACTACCTCTGCCAAGAATGGCACCTCTAAATTCACAATAGAAAGCATGAAATGATCCATCTCTATGACTAAATGATTACATCACTCTAAAATTCCATTTTACTAAGATGTATAGGGAGTAGTTAGGTGTTATTTGATGCCATGTTGATTCAAGAAAGACAATAATTCTTTTGATGTGAATCACCACTCTATCTAAATAGAGGAGATGAAGAGGCCTCCTTGACTGGGTGGAAACAAGTGGGTATAGGCCCTTAAAATGAGTAAAGGATTCAATATTCTTCTTGATAAATAACACCCATTTATTGTGAGATAAATCATCAATGGAAAACTAAAATTACTTGAATATTTAAAAATAAGTAGACATGGGTCTGCACATATCAGTATGTACCACATTTAGATTATCCTAATCTTGTGAGGAACACAACTTGAATGAAACCCTATGTTGTTTGTTGGAAAGGAATTTAAGGCATGCAAGCAAAGCATGTGATAATTGAGGAAGTACACATACCATGGACTTAGACATAGGCTAGTACAAAGAGCCAACATAAAGGTCCCCATATCGATAATGCCATAGTGCAATAGATTCTAC
This sequence comes from Torreya grandis, assembly GCA_037957365.1. Classification (NCBI taxonomy): domain Eukaryota; kingdom Viridiplantae; phylum Streptophyta; class Pinopsida; order Cupressales; family Taxaceae; genus Torreya; species Torreya grandis. The sequence goes on from JARHVA010000429.1 coordinate 5,266,890, forward strand.
CATAAATGCATAGATAGAAATAACATTGAATGAAACTCCATCTAGGGTAAATAATCAATCCTTCAAAAAATCTCTAGAAATGACCTTACATTCTTGAGAGAGGAGATAGTATTTTGTGCCATTTTTGATCATTAACTCTACCTTAACTTTATGATTCAAGACATGATTTAAAGATAAAATATTTTTTGTCAAGCTAAGGACAAATAATACCTTTGTGAGAGTATAGGTTCTCATCATTATAGGAATGTTGATAGTATCAATTCATTTTATAAAATACTCTTTATCATATGCAATTTGAATTCAATCTTCATTGGTTTGATTCATTAGTGAATCAAATAGTTCCTTGCAACCTATCATATGCTTTCTAGCATCAAAGTTGATCAACCAGAATTATCTCATTTAAGATAAGGTTTTGGAGACAAGAACTATGTTCTTATATGTATCACTACAATCTACTTTTATGGATACATCCTCTTCAAATTCATCATCGTATTGATGTGTTGTCACTACATGTCCTCACTACTTTTGTTACTGAGGATGTCTTTTTGTTTTATGTTAATCATCTCTATTGGATAAGCCTTGGGTCAAGACATTATATCAACAACTATCAATGTCATTCATATTGGTGTGATAAATATGACACCATATTTTTGCCTTCTCAAATTTATACTACTATTGTGATTGCTTTCATGGTCCTTACAAGAAATTTTTACCACATTACTTGGAAATAAAAGATTTATCCTCAAACTCATCCTACACAAACTGGATGGATTCTTCATGTTCAAGTAAATTCACCAGTTCTTTGAAAGACATTACTTTCTTTGTTATGTTCAATTTAATAATGAATTTGCAAAATTCAGAGTGAAGAGTTCTTAATGTGATTTGAACCAATAGCTTATCCTTGATCTTTTTTAAAAATGTAATTAGTTTTTCTCATAGTTCTACCACTTGGCATAAGAATTACTGAACTTTCTAGCCATCTTTTATAATGAGAGTATGAATCTTGGAATGGAGATGGAGAATCTTTGTCTAATTCTTTGCCTTGTAAATGGTGGAAAGAATGTCCCAAGCCTCTTTCAATGTTGACACATCCTAAATATGAGGTTGAACCTCATCAATGACACTGCAGGTGACCAATATCAAGTATTTTTCATTTGTTTTTTCATATTTTTTTCACTCATCAGATTCAATAGGATGGGTGACCGTAGTAGTGATGATGTGCCATAGTTCTTTGAATTGAAAAATAATTCACATCTCCATTTTCCATGTGGTGAAATTTGTCTCTTTGAGAATTTAGGCATCAAACAAGAGTAATTTGGTGCTAATATTTTTATTTATTTATTTATTTATACAAGATTTCACAATCAAAATAGTATTTTATTGCTTAAAAATTGTTATATGTATTTTCACTTGATCCTATATTCAATGACATAGGCATCCATAGTATAATTAATAATTCCAAATATAAAGGCTAAATAATTGATTAACAAGAACCAAAAATATTTTGTCAATACCAATATGAAATTAGATCACCACCATACCTCAATCTGCTCTTTATGTAACACTAGTAATTAAACTGCAACTATTTCCTCTTGGATGCACATCTCTGAAAGTGCCTTTCACTTTGTTTGAATGCATCTTAATGGAGAAAGGTTGTACCTTTAATAATACCATCTAACACCTCAAGAGACAATGTGATGTTATTCATGTGTGTTGATCTAATAAGGTTTATCTTTTAAAAGCTTATATTTTTCCAACAAATTAGAACACCTTCCAATTTCCCTTTACACTGGCCTTCCTACATGTTCTACTCAGATAGAAGGACCATAAAGTAATAATATAATAAAAAATTCCAATTTAAGTATATCATAATTGAATCAAGGACCTGTAATAACTTTCTCTGATATCAAATTTGATCTATAAATCAGGGCTATTTCATTGATAAATTAATTGGTTTAAAATTGGATAATAAAATTTTCAATTTCCCATTTAAATGAAATTAGTTGTAGAATATTCTAGGAATGATTTAAATTTACTAAAAAAAATTCTATGACTCATTCCCACTTTTAAACTCTTTGATTTATGTCATTTTCAACTTCCCATGTTTATTTCTTATATTTTATCAATTCATTTGCAACTAAATTAAAACAAAGTACATAATAAACCAAAAGGAAAAGTGACACCAAAAGTGATAATAGAGTTGACCCATAATTTGGGCTACATCTTTAAGATTTCTTAACTACAATCTAATCTATTATAAAAACATATACAAATACCAAGAAGTACCAACTTACTTCACAATGGTTTTAGGAAATTTGTAATAGCACCCTCTTCATCCTTCTCTATACATTCAATAAATTCTCCATTAGAGTATAAGTAAAACTATAAATATGGGAATACAATAAATCAAGGAGTATTCTACCCCATTGTAGATCTACAACTCCAATAATATTCTTGAAATTACCTATATCCCTCTAGGTTTAAAACAAATATTGGTAATACATATTTCCCTTGTCTACCACCATAGAATAGAATAAATGATTTGATTATGGGATCGAGTCCTATTTGTCTATCAAATTTCTACAAATAAACTCTCTAATCTCATTAACAACCTTAAAAAATAGAAATGTTAGCAATAATAGAGTCTTAGATATTTTTTGGTAGTATTACATGACCATATCCATATCTCAAGTCTATAAATAATCTATAATTCTAAAAATGTGTATATAAAGAAAACTATAGACTTATTACCTTTATTCCATTTTGTCTTGGTCTGAGTGCATGTAGTTATCCCACATAATAAATAGATGAAACAAATCTCTTTTTTAGCTTAACTCAATGGATTTTTGAAACTCCCATGTCTTATTGACTCTAAAAAGTGCATTTTTCAATGTTGCCCATAGGTGAAAAAGCCTTCAAATTGATGTATAGACTCCTATCTCATTTGGGGATTGTCCTTATTATATAGTTACCTTTCTTGTAGCCCATGACTTTTCCAATTAGACATCTACCCATCCTCTATTTGAGACTATCCAATGTGTATATTAACATATGTCTTTTATGATTAAGGTCAATTAAAAATAAGAACATAAAATGCAGACTAGGTTTACACAAATATACAACTATCCATTCATATTTTGATGCATACTAATGGAATGAAAGACAATCAAAAATAAATTTGAAGACAACATCCTTCATTTCATTATAGGATCTTTGATAATAAGAACCAACATATGGATATTTGACTAAAATATTTTTACACATTATGGATCGAGTCTACAACCATGCAATGGAACAATCCCTCACCATATCTCTAGGCTCAAATCTGGTATAAACTAAACTTCCTTAGACTTGTCAAAATTATCAATAGTATAGTATTCACAAGTTATTTTATTAACATAATTTGGGTTTGTTGATGCTCATGCATCCCACAACTATGTTCATTTTCCCAAATAAACATCTAGTCCTCCCATCAAGCTTATTTTAATACATAGTCATGTATTCATGAACATTGTAAAATCAATGTTAAGGAATCAAATTACCTCAGTCTCTAATTGTGAATTGACCATGTCTTGGAAATTTGAAGACATCTTCCCATGATCGATCTCTCCTAATATGTTTTCATCTCTAGCCTTTTTTATTCATTCACCAACTATGTCTAATAGAGGCATGCTCTCCTTGGTTCAAGAGACCCTCAATTTACGAACACATATTTTGTTCCCTAGATAAATGTATACTTACATCTTTGTGGGCCTTTTCAATGGCTATTGAGTCATTTCCCTTAAATAAAAGAATGCCTCCATGCCCCTTCAGGTTATTTTTTAATAGTACTAGGTCAATTGGGTTAACCTTGTTGGCCAAAACTTTCAAAAGGGTTTAGGCTTAAATTTGCATATATATATACAAGATATTTTTGCCATTACTTATAGAAGATAAGAAGAAGTAAGATATATTGTGCATCTACTTATCCACCATTGTACTTGAGGAATAAGCTTAATGTTTCATACTTTCTCTGGAGATACAAATTTTATCCTATGGAGAAGTATTTTGGATGTGTTGATAGGTTATGTATCTTAGATATAATTTATCCTTATCATCCTTACATACCACAACAACCTCTTATGAGGCACCTTGGCCAAGGGAGAGATTAAGGCTCAAAAAATTCATCTTCAAAGGTAAGTATTCCTAACTTTGTTCCTCCTTTGTAAGAGTAGATAGATATGAATTTGTATTTCTCTTCAATGCATTAGAATTTAGTATACATTGATTTTAGTATTTGTCTGCTCTACATGTTTACTTATATTGTGTCTTACCTCTACTTTGTGCAATAAGCTTTGGTGAACACTACATTATATTTTACTTGTTATTAGTTTAGTAAATATGAAAACATAGGGTTTATTTAGAGCTATTACATGATTTTTCTTAACTAGAGACTTTGGTTTATTGTGATAAGATATTCCTTAATTGGTTCTAGTGGATCCACATATTAGTCATGTCCCTGACTATCTAATATATCCCCAATCAAAAGTGTAAATATGATCTATCTTATTTGAGTTAGGATTGATTTATAGACTTGACACATTTTTATTTCATATATTATAGTAAACCTGATGTGAATCTAACCCTTGTTAGTTTTCTTTTAAAATTTTCTTTATTTTTTAGTTTTATTTATTATTTTTCTATATTTACAATACTAGGTCAATAGGGCCATTATAGTTTCTAACTTCTATGTGAAGGTTTAACACATAGTATCATCAAAAAAAATTTGTACTATTTGTGTAGGTCTTCATTAAATATAGGTCACTAGATTGAATACGTCTACGTAGTACATGTTTTCACTTTTAGATAGGTTAATGGATTGAATAGGTCCACACAGTACTCTTATTTAGCTCCAAAAACCATACTATGTTGACTAGGATGGTATAGTCATCTTCTAAGATTTAAGAAGACTTACTAGGTTGACTAGGATGATATAGTCTTCTTCATAGGCTTCAATAAAATAGGGAACTATAGAACTAGGTTAACCTAGTCAACACAATTTATGAACTTTACAAGTAATATTTAGGGCAATTCAACATTAATCTCACTTTCCTCTACATATTCCAACCCACAAATATTATTTTCTTTCTTTCTCTATCATTTTTGTATTCTATCTTCTATCTAAAGGACTAGGTCGACACAATCAACATATCTCTTAACATATCCTTACTTCAATATTATAGAAGTGCCACTTTCGCCTCTGTATTTTAATGTCTACATAGACTATCATGTGAATTGACACTATACATTGTTTCAAAGTTGGAATGAACATCTTTATGATAGTAATTACTTCAAAAATTCACTTTTAGTTATTTTCATGCTTAGAATAGATCACATAGTATGATCATGTGTTTTTAAATATGTCATTTAGTTGCAATATTTTTCTCTTTTTTGCACACACTACCAAATAACATAATCTTAAAATGCATTCAAACAATTGTCTACCCAAGGCCTACCTACTTGGATTTCATCACCAAGGGGAAGTTGAAATTATTTTTTGACCATCTATAAACACATGGTCAATGGTATATATTATAAAAGTGCTCGATAACTTTATCACTGTGTTGTGTGAAGTTAGGGTGTATGCCCCAATATCAAGCTAGTTTTATTGCCAACATAGATCCCTTTCAACATAAATATCTTGAAACCATTTATAGATTGATTTCTAGTTATCTATATTCACCTAACTTCATTTTCAAACTTAAAATAATACTATAGTAATTTAATAACATTTAGGATGACCTCTTAGTTATAATTTACTTTCTATGTTGACTACTTCCTTTTTGCTCATTGTATGTTATATTTCAAAAACTTACACTAGTCAGCATTGGTACAAGGTTTTTTACTATGTGTCTCAATTAGGTCATTGTCATTGATCAAATTGATTATGTGTTTCATTTCCTTTCTTTGAAAGAAATTGTAATTTTTTTCTTGTTTTAGTACACTATCATTCTATTCGACACAATCTCTTATAGACTATCTATAGTATTGAGTCGATCTGGTTGACCCAGTATTGATTTATACCTCTCAAGATATAGTAGTAAGTCAATGGTATCAAATTTTTATCCTTATTTGACTATTTTCTATCCCAAGCTATAGTACTAGGTCAACCCTATTTACTCTATATCCTTTTTTTCATTATTTACAGTAGTAGGTCAGCCCAGTCAACTTGGTACTCTTATTTACCCCTTTGTATTTTCTTGATGTTGCATTATTTTTTCATTTTCTAATCCTTCTCCCTCATCATGAACTTTCTATCTAAAGACAACATTGAGTTAAATTCAATGGATATGATGAGTCTTACGAACCGTCATAGGGTCTCACATAAGCATATTATGGCTCTTCTCTTCGATGAAAGTAATGTTCATGTAAACACTCACACTACAAATTATGTGAATCATCCTCATTCCTCTTTTATTTTTAATCCTCTCTTCTCACTTTATGATCAACCCAAATTAGTGTATACACCAAAAATTCTCTTCTTCATCTCTGAATTTCCTCAACATTGAGGAAAGGATCCTTCTACCATTTACAAACTCATGATAAGTTTTCAAGCTGAAGATCCTCATTCACCTTCTCCCACATTATCATATGGATTTGGGGATATTAGCTTCTTTTATTCTCATCCCATTTCATCTATTTTGACCCCTTCTTCTACCATGACATCTTCCTCTTTGACATCGTCTACCTCGATGCCTAATATTTCTACTAACATGATAAGTTTTACATCTAGTGGGCCTCTTCCAACACCCACTCTTCTCAATTCATCCACTAGTACATCATTTATTACCCATGTTAATTTATTTTATATTGATGTTTATTCTCATCCCTTTACTAGTCCATACTTTTCCACAAAATTAAATCATGCCACTAGTGCCTCACATTCCAATAACTCTTCTCAAGCTCCTATTAAATCCTATGAAATATTTTTATGGTCCCAATAATTTTTTTTGGTTTTAAACTAATTGGGTTCATTCTCATTAAAACTATATGTAGCTTCAAAATTTGGCTATGGATTTTCTTCTAGGTCCAAATTTTGACCATTACACTATCATTCATCAAAACCAACAGGCCTTTGACATTGATTTCAAAGTCCATGAAACAAATACTAAAACTCAAGCTTTGAATCAAGCTAATTCTCATTTAGGCATCTATAAATATCCTATTACAAATGACCAAGATAACCAAGACAAACCTACCCATTTTTTGAATAATGTATACAGTCTTATTGACCCATGTCCTAAAGATGATGTGGTTAATATGACTAACATGCAAAGTGTGGTTATTTTCATTTATTCTCAACCCATTTACACACCTCCACTATCTTACACATTTTGTGTTATCTAATATTCTTATTTAACTAATGTAAATGAGTTGGGTAAATATGACCTTATAACTATTGATGAACCAATTCTAGCTCCTCCCTTGTATAACACTTCCTATACTATTTATAGTATCCCTCCATCTTATTTACTTATAATCAATGACACTCAATATTATATCAACACTTATTCTACTTTAATTCAACACACACCTACTTAAATTACTTCATTTTCTCAACATAATCTACAAAATTACATCTAACTAAACCTCCTACCTCTTATCAATATAAATTCACATGTACTTTCACTCCTTCTATGGTACGCACCTCTTTAAAATAAAATTTTAATGGGTTATGATGAATGAGATCCTAACATGAAACTCACTAATCTCCCATTCCAAATCCCATTTATTTAGAGTACGAGGACCTCTCCACATCACTATAACCATTTTATGCAACTTTTGATCAAAATTAACACCCCTTGTCCTCCCCTAGCAAGACATGAAATAACCTTATCTGGATCTGAGGATATAAATTTTCAATAATGAGAAGAGATGTCCATACATTTTGATGAAATAATGGTAAATTCTCTTTCCCTCAAATTTCCCATTATTTGCATTATAGCTAATGAGATTCTGCTTCATGTGGACTATCCTCTTATTTTAATTAGTGTTCAAATTGGTGGTATCTAAGTCAAGCATACCTTGATTGATGAGGGTTTTATCACTTGTGTTGCCTTTCTCCATTTTATCAAAACCCTTAGATATTATGAATAAAATCTCAAGTCCACATGAAAGACATGCCAAGGCTATGAACAAAGGTAAATGCCTCCTTTAGGTTGTGTGTCACTGGCCATTATCATCCCCTTGTCACTATTCACATTAAGGTGATGATATTTAACTTTCCTCTATCTTAAAACATTATACATGGTAGGATATGGAATCGTCATATGAGATAAATTGATTCTTCCACTTGGCAATGAATTAAATTTACTCAAAATTTATCCATCAATAGGATTCAAGTTAACACTAACCCTTAGAATTTCAAACAATTCCAAGATTGAGATGTATTCAAGATTCTTACTTTTGAAAACTTGACAATTGTTCTATTTTATGAGCCTCAATGATTCAACATTCTCATCAATTATACTTGAGCTTACAATAGTTATCCTAAACTCATTATGAATACTCTTCTTAACCTATTAGATTTTGATCATGATGAGCTTGATAAGATCAATCTCAAGATTAAAACTTCTAATCACTCACCTCATCTCATCTCTCATCTTCCCACCTCTTTACATCCTTTTTCTCATCAACCACCTTGTGATGACATCCCCATAGTCTTAACTAAGACTTAAAATTCAATTCATCATGTCATAGCAGATGACAATGTCATCCCTACCTACATTATTAATCCTCATACACCTAATTATGATGAGGGTTATACCTCAGATGATACATTCTTAGAAGGTCTTGTTTAGGGTTGAGATGTTGAGATTATCTATTATTGTTCCTCTTTGTTTCAATCTTTTAGTGTATCTTTCAATGTTCTATCATATGTCATTCCCAATTTTAGCATTTTTCATTTAAATCTCAAGGAAGATATGGTGTGAACACCTCCAATTTATAGAGAACATTGTAGGAGTATAATTATTTATCATGATATGATTGGGTCCTACTAATTTTCTAGTTAAAATGACCCCTATAGTCTACTTATCCCTGAGATACATTCAAATCTCCTTTAACCTTATGTAGACCTAGAACCTCTCTTAGTAGAGCCTAGTTTGGATCCCATTCCTACACCCACTTTAGGTAATTCTATTTCTACTTATGATCCTATTTCTCATACAATTGGACCTTATCTAATCTCTCCACCTACACCACCTTTTCTTGGTGATGGTTTGATTCCTCTACTATAATTTGCTACTTTTTTCACCAAATGGGATAATTAGCCTTACCAATCTTGTTCCACTTTTTTTACACCTCTTCCTATGATTAGTGTTGAAAAAATTTAGTCTACATACCAAAATATTCCTGGTCCAAAAGACCAAAAGTTAAGGAGCATCCTAATTGTAGAGTGACCCAATATCATGAAGAGCAGACAGACCTCAAGTGGAGAGTGTATAACTTCTACAAATATTTTAAAACACTTTAAATAGGTTTAAAGTGTGATCTAATTTATCTTCAAGGGGCATGCCTATAATTACAAATGAAGGGTCTAGGCAAGCTTCATTCAATTCCTCCTCCCATGATGTAGAAAGGTTGTCGATATTCCCTTTTGATCTAGGAGGAAAGGTACATATAGTTTTAACCTATATATATTAGGTTAGTTCTTACCAATTCCTCTAAGTGTTAATCTAGCACATTTGTTTATTGTCCCTATTTTGTTCTAGGTTGTCCTCCCTTCAATAAATGCCTTAGGTACTCTATTTAGTTTTTCTCCTTTTAATTTTTGTATTGTTTGAAGAGAGGTTAGAACAAGATTATCGATAATTATTGGATCTAGGTAAATGTGTTGGAACAGAAAAGAGACTCCATATCTAATGGTCTAGACAAGGCTAATAGTTTGGGTTCTATAGAATAATAAGGATACTACCTAGCCAAGTCACCAAATATGTTGACCAAATTTGGTCTACATACCAAAATGTGCCTAGTTTAAGAGTGTAGAAGCTAAGTAAGATTTTGATTAAAGAGTGAGACAATGTCACAAGGAGTAGACATACCTCAAGAGGAGATCATATATATGTTACAAATCTTTGAAAACACTTTAAATAGGTTTAAAGTGTGATCTAATTGATATACAAGGGACATCTCTACAATTATAGATGAAGGGTCCAAGAAGGTTTCATGGTGTCCAAATTATTAAGGATCATGAACGAGGTTGTGAAAACCTAAAAGATCATTAGATCCTTGAAAGATGGAGTAAAATATGGACTATGTAAGTTTAAATAACCATACCATCGCTAAGATTTCATCCAAAAAAGGAATAGACTAAATCACTTGAGAATTTTATAAATACACCACATAAATCCATGAAAACCAAATATTTTTAGTGCCATGAACTCCCTCACACCAAGAATATGTTCTATAAATTTCATGCCCATGTGAGCTTTCTATCTCAAGATCTAAGTATTCAAAGCTATGCTTATAGAATGAGATGTTCTTGGAATCGTCAAGTTTGAACCCCATAAAGAATCCATTTATATTCAAAATGTCCTTCAATTTTTTAAATTTGATTAATATCTAATAGTTTTCACAACATCACATACTAAAAATACAGATATAATAGTTCAAGCTAGAGTCAAACTATTCAAAAGGTCCTTGGGTTAAAATCCCTTGAAAAACCACAAGTTGGACATGATCTAATGGTGTGTGTTCATTAATAAGAATGTAGGTATGAGATAGATCAATGGCCACTGTACGATCATACATCTAGATCTATGGTGATCATTGACTAATAGGAGAGTAGATCTAGGAAAATCTAACAGTGCAAATTATTTTGTACATTTAGATCAATGGTGTGAGTTGAAAGACAACATGTTAGAGGATCTTAGATGGTAGGAAATCAAAATCTCATGTGTATTCATACATCCAAATCTAGTGATTTGAATAGAGTCAATATGTTGTCATATATTTGTTGCCAATAATAAAAAATATAGCTGGGCACAATGTAAATTGTTTAAGTTAGAAATCGCTGACCAATTAATAAAGAGCAAATGCAAAGATCCTCCATTAAAGGTCAATAAAGTAGTTTATTGACAAAAGCAAATGGGTCTTATATGAATCAACCCACCACAATTAAATCTCAATCAAACACCATGGCGTGGACATAGCCATGTAGTCATGATGGTAGATAATGAGGCTCCATCACCATTGATGTTCAAATAGGAGCCCTTGTCACTAACTTGGAACATATCGACCTTGTTATAGTTTCATTCCATTGGCATGTTCATTGATTTTAAATGAAGTATAGTTGAATACAATAGCTTCTTGGATTTCATAGGTTTATAGAAGTAAAATAGGTCTTTTGGACTAAATACAAAGATCAAAGAGAGACCAGTGATTGTGAAGTAAAGATCAATTATTTTACAAGTTTTCATGGATATTGTGACTATGTGAAAACCAATAATTAGATTGGGTTTCACCTATAATGAACCTATTCTAAGTATTAGACTAAATACGAATGTAAATGTGATCATGGTCTTGTGTTGCTTTTGACCTATAAGGGACCTAATTATAAGTAAAATCAACATAAAGGAGTGGTTAGATATGCATTGGTTTTTAAAATTTAATTATTATAAAAAAAATCTTAAAAACTAATTTGGAAGACTCCAAAACATAAAAAATGACTATATATTTACATAAATAGACATCAATCACAAAAATTATGCCATGAAATCCTTTTGTTCATTACTTTAATCTTGAAAATTATTAAGTAATGACTAGATTGGATTTCAAAAATTATATTATAAATTGTAAGCCATGGAGCTGTGACACCAATTCTGAAAGATGTAGAGTTACCCTGATTTCTTATATTTACTAAAATAAATTTAAAGTATAAGGAATATAAATGTAACAATGTAAACTTCAACACTTACATTTAATATTTATTTTAGTAAACCAAACTCCTTACCTTTCAATTTCCCACCTTATTCACTTTGTAAGACTTAAAAAATACATATTTTTAAGAAGATACACATGTTCATGATTCATACATATTTTAGGATTATTATTTACCAAGACTAAAATAAGGAACACATATGAGATATTACAATAATATGTACATGTCTATGATGAATTCATGAAAATTTCCACAACTAGGCCACCCTCCACACACCACACCACCCCCACAATCCACACCCCCCCTTCCCCCAACTCTTTTCACTTACTTGGCTAGTCTAAACCTATAGGAATTTATATACTAGTTACATAGTATAGAAAAAATTGTTGAATGGAAGAATATGGTAGAGGACAAGAAGATTAAATTTACAAGCACAAAATTAAGGGGTCATTTTATGATATAGTGGGATCATTTGTAGAAGGAAAATAAAAGGAAGTGTATGCAAAATATCAATACCTAGACTAAAATGGAAAATAAGATGAGAGAAAAATGATTTCATGTGGATTATGCACAAACCCTCTTTAGAATATTTCTTGACTTGAAGTAAAATGAGTACAATTAATAAGACTACATAGATAAATTTAATAATCTATTCATTTTAATGGAGTAGCAAATAAACAAAGGAAAAAATAGTTACAATGTATCTCATCAATTTGAAGTTTTTTATTCAAGATGAGTTATGCATGCATAGAATTAATAGCATGGAATATACCTATCAAAACTATTTGAAGGAAAAAGAGAAGTAAATTAGAACATATTTTCAAAGATCATCTCAAATAAATATATAACCATCATCCCCATTAATGGAGATTATGGATTTAATACCTTAAAAGAATAATCATGTTGTAGGTTGGAAATACAAAAAGACACTAGACAAGGGTTTCAAAATCAGAACACAAGAAGAGGATTTTAGAGAGGTAGAGGTTATGGTAGTAGAGGATGGACTACATAATTGTTTTTTTTAATAATATGGTGCAAATGAGGACATAACATTTGAATGTCTAAATTATCATGCACAAGAGAGGAGGTAAGAGGAGTAACTAAGACTAAATTTTGATAAGGCTAAGGTAGAATGATAGAATAACATAATTTAGAAGTTTTAGCATATGTAGGAGAGAATCTTATGATGAGAAAAATAATCAGTGATCCAAGGAAAGAGTTTTTATAGATTAATATCTAGTGACATTATTATTGTTAGTATTATTTTTTGTACGTGAGATTTGGTTAATAAACCAAATCACTATTATAGGAGTAAGTAATTATTTTGAGATATTTTTTAGAGCTACCTCCTTGTTTTTAGGAGATCATATTACTATAAGTATGGAAGATATATATTGTAATTAGAATCTTGAATGAATCTATTATTGTTTATGAGTTTAATATTCATCCTGTGTTCTTTGTGTTCAAATTTCTTGTAGAGTGTATGAGGTAGATTTGAACCAACATATTTATCTAGTATTAGAGTATGCATTTTAAATTTATCATGAATTTATATAAAATGATTCATACACTTATATGGGACTAGTTTAAGGATGCTTCAAATATTGTGTACGATTATTAATTTACCTACACTAGTCCATGCAATCAATCTCTGATGGATTGTGCCCTATAGAATCTTGTCTTATCTTGTCTGCCAAGACTACATATACCCTACTAAATCATCCTCTTATATTATAATAAATATCTACTCAACCCAAAGCTGACTACAAATAAAGCTAGATACACGCATGAAGTCTAGGCTTGTATATGTGTATTTGTGCCATCATCTCAATAGATGAATCAATCCATGTTATCTTAAAACACCTATAAGGTGGTCACACTAGTGTCAACAATTCATTTTCATTTACAACACATAGTCTCATTTTCTTTGAAGTGACTACTTGTAGTGATATACTCCTACAATTGTCATGTTCTACTAAATTTAATGATCAGTTTGTTGTCATGTGAGCCATGTCACTTGGCATCATGAAAATAGTCAAATATATTTTTCTTTGATTCATGACATCAATGTTTATTCAATTGAAACCAACTCCTCATGTGCCTCAAAAATATAGGAGTATATACAATAAAAAGGATTTCATGCAAAATACATGATTCTTTGTGTGTAATGCATTAAACTATGCATGTCGCCAAGGTTGGTTAACATTGAGTCAGTAGAATAAAAATATAACAAAAATATTTTATTTATTCATGTTAATGTTTTATTATATTCATGTCAATTTCATTAAAAAAAATCTTATTTTTGTCAAGAATAGTTTTTTATAATCTTATGTTAGTCAAAAGTCTTATCAAATCAGTGTCAATGTTTATTAAAATTTGGTGTGTGTAATTATGTAATTTTTTAGAATAGTCATTATATAGTTAAAATCCAAAATAATAATTATTTTTTGAGTCAATATTTTTTATAGATAAAAATTTAATAATAAAAAAGGTTTTTTATTTTGTACAGTTGAAATTGTCAAAAACTTCCAAGGAGTCTATAATTCCTTTGATATCAAAATTAAAAGTTGAGTGTTATTGTAAGGGTGAAGTTTAAACTGAGATTGATTTCCATAATGGATATTCCATTATATAAATTTACTAGTTCAAATTTTCACACATGGAATATGAAAATACAACTGAAATGAATGAGCAAGAATCTCTCGGGGATTATGAGTGGAAAAGAAACTAAACCAACAGATGTTGCTAAATTACTGAAATGGTAAACCAAGGATGACAAAGCAAAATCCATTATTGGAATTTATTTATCAAAAATTGAATTACATTATGTTTACTTGGAAAATAAGTCTAAATATATCTAGGAATTTCTAAGTAAAACATTTGGTGCTAAGGTTGTGAATGCTAAATTTAAATTTAAATTTTAGTTTTTTAAATTAAGAATGAATGAGGGTACAACAATATAAATTAATATTAATGAATTAATATATCTCTGAGGATAACTTGTAGAATTAGAATCTCTAATGGAAGATCAAGATAAAAAATCTATCTTATTGAATAGCCTACCTCCTAAATACAATAATGTATTTTTTACTCTAGGCAAAATTCCTTCCCAATCACTAGATGATATGATTTGTGCACTCTTAGCGAAGGAGAAAATATCAAAAGAAGACATTGAGGAATAAATCGATCTTTATGTAAAAAATAAGTATACTAATTTCTCTAAGAATAAAGAGGAAGTAAAATTATTTTATTGCAAGAAAAAGAGACATAAGTCTCCATTTTATAAAGTTAAGGAAAAAGATATCATAAATACCAAACTTAAAATGGGTGAGGCTAATGTAGTTGTTAAAGAAGAAGAGTCAAAGAATGAATAAAAATAACCAAAAAAATAAGGTATTGTTCATATGTTTACCTATACTGAGTAATAATCCAATGGAGGATGGAGGCACAAGAGGTCGGAGGTCTTTCAATGATCTCTCATCAGTCGCCAATGATGAGGCTGTAATAATGATGTGGTGAATTTTGTTTTAGTTATGTGTAGAGTGTTTACTTTATTTTTTTGTGTTGTAGATAAACAAAAATAAAATTTAATGCATGTTTGAGTAATAATTATTTCCTTTTTTAATCCTTCTAAGTTATAAAATGATGGGAATTAAATATGTATTTGCATACATGAAATGGTTTATGGTAAACCAATAAAACCACTTGGTTGGTGGTTAGAAATGGGATAAACCATCATTGGTTGTTGGTAATCCATGAGAAAAACCATAATTGGTTTTTTGTTTAACCATGGAAAAACCATTTTTTAGGTTTGCAATCCTTGGAAAAATCACACAGTCATAAATTTAGATGCAGTACAAGATGATATTATACCCATGTTCATATTAAGGGGGTAAAACTAGGAATGATAATGTTAAGGGGATGAATGTTACAAATTAATATCTAGTAACATCATTATTATTAGTATTATTGTTTGTACATGATATTTGGTTAACAAACTAACTGACTATTATAGGGGTAAGTAATTATTACTGGGGGATTTGTTAAAATTACATTCTTATTTATAGGAGACCATATTCCCATAAATATGAAAGCTCTATCCTGTAATTAGAATCCTGAATGAATCTATATTTTTTATTTTAATATTATTATTATTATTATTATTATTATGTTTTTTATGTTTGAATTTATTACAGAGTGTATGATGTAGATCTAAACCGACCTCTTTAAGAGCTTGTGTAAGCTAAATACAATGGTGAATCATGGCTTCATAAAAATAATTTGATAACAAGGTGCAATTTATAATGAAAGTTGTGCAAGGTTATTATTGATGGTGAAATTTTTGAAAATATGGTTTGTAAAGAAATGGTAGAGAACTTAGGTCTACTTTGTGAGAAACATTCACATCCTCAATGTATTTCTTGGTTTAAAAAAAAGAATTGAGTCACTACTGATAAGAGGTGTTCAGTCAAGTTTTCCATAAGAATGATTTATAGGGATGAAATATGGTGTGAATTTATCCAATTAGATGTATGACATGTGTTTTTGTAATGGCCACGACAATATGACAGGATAGTAGTCCATAATGGAGATAAGAGCACATACTTTTTGGAAGGATGGTTTAAGGATAATTTTATTACATCAGTAAAAAGGCCAGGTATAAAACATTTTGAAAAATAATTTATCATGGAGTTTAAAATTATAGGATTATACTATGCATTAATGATAGATAAGGAAGAAGCAAAAGATGTGCAAATAACAACAAAGAATACAAAGGTGTTGGAAGAACATGTTGATGTTTCCTGTTTAGTTTCATTATGGTTCACCACTAAAAAGAGATAATCAAAACTATTTATTTCATTCCAATATTAACTCTAACTATATAATAATATTATGGAATGATCCCAATAGTGCATGTAGAGTTCAACAAGCAAGCGACTAAAACTATGAAAAAAGGGTGTTTTAGTTAATGCTTATGAAATAAGTTTTTTTTACAAAACTTTGAAATTTATAAATTATTAAATGTATTTATTTTATATTCATTTCATGGAGATAATAATTAATGTGAACAATAATAACAATTGGATTGAAGGCACCAGGTGCCAAGGAAAAAGAAAGAGAAGAAAACACAATTTCTGAACCAAAAAATAGTGGGTACTAGGCAAGGTAATTATAATAAGCATTTAGTATTGCAAGAAATATTACAACAAGAAGATAACAGTTGGATTTTTTAATGATAATTGAATAAGTTAGAAAAGGACAAATGGTGTAAGTTTAATCAAAACAACTTATAAAAGCTAAGTTATTTTCAATCAGAAGAGAATGATGTGGGTATCTATCTTGTGAAACTGCAACTTTTGATTTAAGAATCCATTTTAGTTTATTTTTTATAAATACATAGAATATTTCCAAAAAACCATAAGAATTATATCTTCTTAATGATTTTTTGGCAAAATTTTAGACTCAAAATTGACCATCTAAAAGCCAAAAATTACATTTTAATATTATTTTTTCTATTTTAAGAATTTTTGTAAATGGGCATGGAATTTCATCTAAAATTTATCTAAATTATTTATTTATGCATGTATAGGATAAATGATACTGAGTTAGACCATCTGAGCTTACTTTTAAAAGTTACTAAAAATAACATGCTTTGAAAATTGTTTAAAATAACAAGTTTAGTTAACTCTATGATTAGATTTATTTTTAATAGGATTTTAGTTGTGAATGTCAACTTTATACTCAAGTTGTGATTTATTTTAAGACGTATGTATTATTTAGAATGATTAACAAGGAATTAGAATTTGATTTGTTGCTCAAGACTTTTATTTGTGCTTTTCTTGTGTTTTAGAATTGATGCACCTTTGGCCCCATCATCCTTAAAAGGCTTCATATAAATTTGATGTTTCTTGAGATTTTATAAAACCTATTCAACGTGATACAAATAGTCCTCCTATGTTTTTTGATAGATCAATATATCATCAAGTAACACTAATAAAAACTTCTAAAAAATGGCTTAAATATGAAATTCATTAAAATTTGAAATGTAGAAGTGGAATTTATTTAGACCAAAAGGGATAAAAATAAAATCATAATGGAACTCATGTTTGTAATTATGTTCTATGGATATCCTCCCCTTTGATTTAGATTTGATGATACCTAGATTTGAGATTTTTTAAAAAAACCTCCATGTAACTCATCTAGCAAATCATCAATTATATGAATAGTAAATTTATGTTTGAGGGTGATTTTTTTTCAAAATTAACTATATTATAGGCAGGTCCACTAATTTTCACCCTTCTTATTCACCATTTTCACTAGTGGAAAAAAATTACTATTACTATGAAAAATAATGCATTTTTCTAGCATCACCTATACCATTCACTCAATCTCACTCTTTTGCACATACATGTACCTATAAGGTCAGTGTTGGGTGGTTGGATCCTTAGTAAAACTAAGTGGTCTGGTCATGATATCTTTTGGGTGAAATTCCTTTCAACATATCTCCAAATACCATTGAGTGTTTTTCAATGATAGTATGAAGATCCTGAGATGTGGCCTCCTGTGATTGTTGAATTTCTAGTGAAAATAATTGTGCCAAAAATTTGAAAAAACCTTTTTTTATTAGATTAGGTATTTTATGAGAGCCCTCTATATGTGGATTCTTTATTTTCAATCCATGCAATTCATATGTGTTTTGTTTAGAATGAAAGTGCATGAAGAGTTGTTTGAAGTTTATCTCTATTGTACCCAAATTATTGAAGCATTGGATTCCCAAACTATATTCAATCCAACCATGAAAACATAAAACATAAGACTATTTGAAAGGTAGTATCCCATTAATATCTTGATATTATGACATTTTAATGCAATACTAACTGAACCACTATCAACCATCATTATTTGAATTTTAGATCTAGAAAGATAAAGTAGTTGAACCATATAGCCAACTTGTTATTGATGAAGTTATGACTACTTATTGAATTAACTAACACTGTAACTCTTTGATTTTTCAAAAATCCCACAAAATTAAGACTTTAGGGGAACTAATCCTTGATATTGCATTATGAAAGGTGGTCAAATGTAGATCCTCTTGTGATTATTATAGTTCTTTCTCCGCTTCAATTTATTATTCTGCTTCCTATTCATGTGCTCCTTA
This sequence comes from Torreya grandis, assembly GCA_037957365.1. Lineage (NCBI taxonomy): Eukaryota > Viridiplantae > Streptophyta > Pinopsida > Cupressales > Taxaceae > Torreya > Torreya grandis. The sequence goes on from JARHVA010000429.1 coordinate 5,285,969, forward strand.
AATGTATAATAATTTATTTTTTACAAATTTATGCCCTATAATATATTATATATCACAATCAAACATAACCCATTTTCCATTTTTTATTCAATTTAATGAGGCATTAGTCAGGTTGGTTGAGGAAAGGATAGTGTCAAGGTGATAGGATATGTAATGATAATGAATACATGTCTCCTAGTATCCAAAAACATTTTTCTATGCTATTCATAACTAGTTAATCAACTCTTATAACATAGGTGGATTAAATAAGCATACTCATTGAAAGTTAACCTTTAGTTTGATTAGAAACAAGTCCTTTATGTTATCCTCCATAACATTCTCAATTCAAGGATATAGTCTAAAATTAAATAATGATCATACATATTTATGTCACCTTAGCCAATTGGCTAAAGTATTTATCCACCAAACTGCTAATACACTATGTAGTAAGATATTTAAAATAGACTATGTGACCTTGGATTTTTTTGACAATAAATCCAATAATAAAAAAATAATTGATCAAGTGCCAAATATAAGGATGTTATTGTAACTTTTTACCTTATAAAATTTTATATAGATAAAAAAATATTGTATTTCATTGGGTCTTGTGATCTAAGGTTTTATTTAGATTCAATAATTTAAAGTAGTGGTTAGTCAGGGCATGAATCTCCTAGCGAGACACCCCTTTATTACATAAGTTAATATAGTTTATTTTAGTAAATTAATGTTAGTAATTGTATGAACTTATAGTTAGTTGGTTGGACTATTGGTTCATATATGTAAATGATGTCTTATAAGCTTATTTGAGCTTATCTATGAAAGCATAATATAATAATGTCAAATAATTTTTTTCTATTATATTTATATTATAAATATTGTATGTAGATTTTTCATGATATTTAATTGTATCTGAATACTTAATATTTGTATCAAAGCTAATGAAATATATCCATGATGAAGCTGTGTAGGTTCTACACATGAAAAATAAAATTTTAAGTGAAGCCATGAAGAAAACAAATGCATGTGAAATGAATTTTTGATATTTTACTTGGATTTTATACACCCTAAATTGGTCAATCAACCACACATCATGTTTTTTAATAGTCCTTTCATAAGAAACTCCAACTGGAGAATATGAGTCTTATTCACATCTAACCATGTCTTTTTATCTGATTTGCCTTGGTCTTATTTTATACCCTAGACACTTTTTTGACTTTTCCCTATCAATATTAACCTTTATACTTAATCTTTACTAACCCATGGTACTCTCTGCATTATTATTCCATCCCCCAGGTCTCACACCCTCTGAATAATAGTGTCTAAATAGGACTATATGACTAAAACCTAGGATGTCTAGTTTTTGGCAATATTGTCCTAGTGCAAATTTTATTCTAATGGCGACTTTCTCCCATAAGCTGAGTCTTACCCATTTTTTTGCTTTGTTCCTAAGTTTTTCAATGTCATCTAAATGTGAATAAAACTCCTAAATTAAAAATAACAAGTATCCTATATAAAATACTTCACAAGGATTTTTATATCTAACACTTACTACTTTGGCTCATTAGACATAATAAAAATTAGTCAATACTATAGCTCAACTTCTCTACATCACACATAGACTTGCATTTTTGATCAAGGAGGGGCCTAGGTAAAACTTATTCTTACATTTACTGTGCATGTTGATTATGCATGTTCCTTAAGGGAGTACTACATAAGATCTAAGACTGTAGCTTAAGGGTTAATGTAGGCAATAGTCAGAACAATAGGGGTTCTTGATTGTGTAATCATTCTTCTCCTAACCTAGGTTTCCCCCTTTTTCTTTTGATGTATTTTTTGTTTGCATGTGTGCAGATGAATACATGTATTAAATATTGAAACATACCTACAACAAGTTATGGTGACTTTTATCCCCTAAAATCTAGTACATAGGCTCATATTAACCAAGCGAACAAAACCTAGAAATCTTAGATCCTTAGGACAAAACCATTATGAAAGACTATATCACTGGATAATAGGGTGTCCTATTTCTAACACTCCTATCCAATCAAAAATTGGAACTAATATTCATATTCCTGAAATTATCTCAATCCTACTTGTTAAATTCTAACCTCAGATTCCTCATTTAAGTCTGAAACTAGATAAGTTTGTTTCTCTTTCTCTTGCATAATTACCTATTAAAACCTATATTTTCTCCTATTAAGATATATTTTTCCTAAAATTCCAAATACTTATTATTTAGGATCTAAACACTAAATTACCAAAAATAATAAAACATTTGGTGAACCTGACTTACTTTAAAAAAATTTAAAACCCTATGCACCCTTAGCTTTTTTCCTTCATTAATTATGCAAAAAATAAATTTCAATTTTTTAAAACTTGTATCAATTTTTTTTCAATTATCTTGTTCAAATTAATTTTAGAATTTAAATTATAGCCATAATTTTCAAAAATTCTTAAACTTTAGCTCAAAACCATAGATTTCCAAACTAGGTCCTCAAAAACCAAGTTTCCCTCCCTTACAACTTTTAAGAATTAATTTTGAAATTTTTGAAAATTGTTTAGTGTGACAAAAATATTTTCAAAATTTCTAAATTAGTATTTATTTCTTGCAAAAATTCAATTTCTAATTTCTAATTTTTATATTAATTTTTGTGCAATTATCTTGTTCGAATTAATTTTAGAATTTAAATTATAGTGATAATTTTCAAAAATTCTAAAACCCTAGATTTCCAAACTAGGTTCTCAAACACCATGTTTTCCTCCCTTACAAATTTTAGGAATTAATTTCAAAAAAATTGGAAATTGTTTAGTGTGCCAAAAAATTCAAAATTTTAAAATTAGTAGTTATTTTATGAAAAAAATTCAATTTCAAATTCCTAATTTTTATATCAATTTTTTTGAAATTATCTTGTTTAAATTAATTTTAGAATTTAAATTATAGCCATAATTTCAAAAAATTCTTAAACCCTAGCTCAAAACCCTAGATTCCTAAACTAGGTCCTCCACCTTCAAACCATTCATCCTTGCAATATTTAGAAATTAATTTCAATTTTTTTGAAAATTATTTTGATAGTCACAAGTATTTTCAAAATTTCCATGTTAGTATTTATTATTGCATTTATTTGATTAATAGTACTTTTTCATATTCTTTGTGTTGAAATGAATAAAATGGCCACTAAAACCCTTCTTCCCTCTAATCGCATACACAAATTTCTTAATTTTTTGCATAATTATGATAATGAGTGGAAAAATTCACAAAATTGCACATTAGCTAAAAATGTGGAAAATTATTTTATTCATAATGAATATAATTACTATTGTTGCAATGAGGAATATTATCATGCATATGAAAGTGATAGTGAAGAAAAAGTACATGCATCTTCTCCTCTCAAACATGTCTCTTTCATCCCTTCTTATAAAGAAAATACTTTTCATAAATGGAAAAACTACTTCTCACCTCATTCTCTTATGCACAAAATGAACAAATTAGTCATGCACTTCCAAATGAACCTCTAATAGATGATAATTTACTTGAACATGAAATTAATGTCTCTCTTCCTTTTGCTACTTCTTTGTTTAAATTACAACAATGTAATCAAAACAAAATCAAATTTCCAATACATAATTCAAATGATCAATCTCATGTTCTTAATTCTACATCTCAATCAATGGAAAATGAATGCCAAAATGATTTCTCTCTTACTCTTAATTCTCATATAGTAAATGAATAAAATGCATACACTCCATCCATAGATACAATAGATACACATGATATTCTACATTCTAATGATAACTTAATGCATATTAGAAAGTAATTAAATACTTTTATTACACCTATCCCTAGAAATTATGGAACTAATAATGAGTATGATAGTGAACATGAAAATGAATATGAGAATGAAATTGAATATGAAAATGATACTTCAAATTATAATATTTAAAATGAAAAAAATTTAGACTGTGATAATACATGGAATAATGATGACTATTATTCATATAGAAAAGAAGAAAATTCATCTCATACTTCTACCTTTTCTCTCACTCCTCTCAAATCTAATACATATCAAAATATTTCTCCTATTTTTTTCATAATTCCATTTCAAATAATGCACATGATAATAATAATAATAATAATAATAATAATAATAATAATAATAATAATAATAATAATAATAATAATAATAATAATAATAATAATAATAATAATAATAATAATAATATAACATCCTCTACTAAATTGGCATGTGATTCACTAAAAAACAAAGATACTAATGAATCTCCCTATCAACCCATCACTATAGTAATACCTATTTCTCACTCTTCACCTAAAGAGAATGGTAGCCCACATCCCTCTAGTAAGGTCCAAGTTACCATTACTCCTAAGGTTCAAGTGAGCATAACCCCTCTTTATGATCCAATTTCAAAATGTAAAATTCCCATGGTTAAAATTAACAATTAAATTCAACGACTAAATGAATGACCTCAAGATAATAATGTACTATCCCAAGAGATCATCTCTTTGATGTATGTAGTTGGTGAATTAAAACACCAAGTACATCTCCTTACGTTTGAAAATAAAGGTTATAAGTCTTGGATGGATGCCAATGATCTACATGGTAACCTTGTTACAAAGACATTCATAGAAGCTTCACTACCTAATAATTTCTAGATACCATCATTACCCTACTTTGATGCAAGTGGAGATCTATTTACACACCTTTAGGCCTAAAATTCATGGATGGCATAGTCACAAGGTTTGGTGTTCCTTACACTATTATCTTGGACAATGTCAAAACATTTTTTGGAACTCAAGTGAATGGGCTATAAATCAAAATATATAATTGAATAATTCTTCTAATTATTACCCATAGGGTAATGGCTTTGTCGAGTATACCATCATAAATCTCATAAAGATTATCAAAAAGGACAATGGAAGACAACCAAAAGACATGGCACACAGAGTTTGAATTAGCATTTCAGATTGATAGGATCACTCCCAAGAGAGCCATTATTAATTATCCATTCATGTTGGTATATGGATGGGAATTTATAGTTCTTCTATCAATTGAGATACCATCTCTATAACTCAATCATTTTTTGATTGACAATGATGAAATGATAGTATGAATGGTGAAACTCATGTAATTAGAAGAAGTCAAGAACTAGTCAATGAATGTTCTAAAAAAAAATTAAGATCAAACAAAGATAAATTTTGATAAAAAAATATCTACCATGAGATTCAATGAAGGAGACATGGTTTTAAAATGGGATGTTGAAAGAGCTAAACTAGGCTAGCACACTAAGTTTGATACAATATGGAGTGGTCCCTATATTGTAAATCAGTCTAAAGGAGCTAATACATTTCAACTATCCAAGCTCTATGGATTAGAAATACCTATTCTATTCAATGGGATATACCTCAAAACTTTCTTTTAAGATTTGAATTACTTCTAAAATTATTGTATGTATTAGGGTTAGTTGTGTTTTCTAAATAATTGATTTTATATAAGTAAACTCATTAAGAGTTTTTATTTCTTTGGTTCATTGTATTTTTCTCTTTTTCATTCTTGTTTAGGTAAATCCCAATTTTGGTATTTTTTTGTTAAAGTGTGTAAAGCTTAAAATTACTCCATGCCTAATGAACTAAAATGATATTGGAAAGAAAGTAATTACCAAACAATCACCCCACAAATGCCACTAAATTTTTTGACATTTTTGTCCCAAATATGTCAAAATATATAGTACCTTAAGGGAGATCCATTAATTTTTTTTATAAAATACCTTAAAATGACCTTGGATACTCATTTCCTAAAGCCCATTGGAAATTTGAGATTTGCGTGCAATTTTTAACTTACAAACTTGTAAATTCCATCTAAAATTCTAATTCTTTCTTTACTCATAGGTGGTGGAAATCATAGCTTGAAATTAAATTTTTAAATTACAAACTTGAAAATAAATTCCCAATGCCCACTTCCTGCATAATTCACACCAATCAAAAATTAGAACCCCATTGCTAATTCGTAACTTGTAATGTTTTAAATTGTAAATAGAACTCCAATTATTACCAAGCACATACCCCATATAAACTAGAGATTAGAATGTAATTTTTAACTTGCAAACTTGTAAATTGATTTCTAACCTCCACTTGTCATGAATCAATCTAGATAGAAACTATAACTGTGGCAACCATGATGCCGTTATCAAACTTTAGACATGATTCCATGAATTCAAGCCATAAACCTCGAGCCACAATTCCATTGGTCCACCTACATAGTATTCCTATTTTCGCACCATGTTTTCAATTATTATTTTTCTTTGCCAAGCTAACACAGGTTGATTTTTGTGTTTTCTTCCTAACTAGTTGTAAATTTAGGGGTTTTCTTTACTTAAGAGTTGTTAGGATTTTATCTTGACTAGTTAGTGTCATTTCAATAATTTCTTAGTTATTCTATTTCTTTTCAAGTGTTTTCCTTCCATTTTCTTCCACTAGAAAATATAGGGTTTTAGAAACCATTATAACAAGTCAAATATTCTCTTGAGGATTCCCTCCATAGCCTCCAAGGACTTTTCACCTACCATCATGACTTTGAAACCCATGGAGTTTTTACCTTCTTTTTCAACCGCATAGCTCTAGGTATAATCGTAGTGGACCTTGTAACTCTAAAGTCCATCAAGGATCTTACTTGCATTTGCAAGCCTAAAACTCACTCGAGTTTTTACCACAAATTTCAAGTTTGTTTTAAAACCATCATCTCTAATAAACATTTTCCTTTAATAACAAGAATAATATCCACTAAATCTTTTACCTATCTTTTGCACCACCAAAACCTACTAACCTGGAGTTGGTTTTCACTTAGTAAATTCCCTAGAATCCATATCTAGAAAAGAGACGAAATTCAAATCATGGGACTTACACTAGTATAGAAAAAACAACATATGATTAAAAAAGCTAATAAAAACTACATATAAATGAACAAACATGATCACGTCACCGTTAGTAATTTATTTCTAGTCATTTATAATGCGACCAAATTGACAACTAAAACGTTTTTAATCATTTATTGGTTGTTTTGATTGATCAATTTGGTAGTATATTTATTCATTAATTTAGCCATTTATTTTAATTAATTTGTCATTTATTTAGTCATTATAATCATTAATTATAGTTAATTAGTAGTATATTTAATCATTTTTATTCACTAATTTCTATCCATTGGTAGTATATTTAGTCATTTGTATTAATTGATTTCCATCCATTGGTTGTATATTAAGTCATTTTAATCATTTTTTTTTTAATTCACTCCATGTTGTTGTCCCATATAAATTAATATATGTTTATGCTCACCTCAAATGAGTTAGAGTTTGTTAAAATGTAGTTAATTTATGATACTTTACTAGTTGCCCTATGCAACAATGCTGGAGTCCATAGTAACTCATCCTATAAAACAAAATTTATTTTAAAATCTTCATATATATATATATGTATGTATGTATCCCAAAAATATATATTATCATTTGAAACCATAAAATTTTATTCTAAAATAAATAAAAACATATATAATTTTTATACTTTCAATAATATATAAATGATTTATTAAGACTAATAAAATAATAGTAATAATAATAAATAAATAAATCCATAAAATTTCATTCTAAAATAAATAAAAACGTATATAATTTTTATACTTTCAATAATATATAAATTATTTATTAAGACTAATAAAATAATAGTAATAATAATAAATAAATAAATCCATAAAATTTTATTTTAAAATAAATAAAAACATATATAATTTCTATACTTTCAATAAGATATAAATTATTTATTAAGATTAATAAAATAATAGTAATAATAATAAATAAATACATACACATATATAATAATATTTATTGTATGTATTCAAATTTCAAATGGTAATATATATTTTTGGGATATATATATATATATATATATATATATATATCTGCTTATTATTTATTATTATTATTATTATTATTATTATTATTATTATTATTATTATTATTATTATTATTATTATTATTATTATTATTATTATTAGTCTTAATAATTAGTTTATCTATTATTAAAAGTATAAAAATATTTTTACATTGAGTTTATACATGCAAGCAATATGATTTTCATATTGGAGTGAATTATTTTGAGTTTTCTCCATAGCCTAAACTTGTAAACCTTCCATAGCTTGAACCTGTAAACCTGTGAGAGAAAACAAAGTAAATATGAGAAATAGGTTTTAATTTTTTATTTATTTGGGTCATAATAAAATTTACGGTTTTCTAAGAATGCCTAGATCCTAGGGTTTAGATTAGTTCATTCATATGGTTCTCACTTATTCCTCCACTTGCAAATGGGAGCGAAAAAGACTTTTGACATTAAAATTAAAATTTAAAGTTAATTAAATTTTTTTCAGTGGCTTACATAAAATTAATGAATTATTTCAATTTCAATTTATAAATTAATTGTTTTCTATAGACTTGTAAAATTTAATAATTAAGTATTTAAAAAAAAGGTTGAAATGTATTTTATTTAATTGTTTCACGGGTAACCCTCCTTCACTAATAATTAAACAACATTGTTTTATTTAATTCTTAATGGTAAATAATATTAAATTATTAATAGTAAAAATATTTTGAAATTAATTATTATCAATTAGTTTATTAAAGTTATTTTTTGGATTTAGTTATTTGTAATTATTTATTTTATATGGATGGATAAATTTCTATATGTTAAAATAATTAACCAACTTCATTGACTTTTATACGGTGTCTTTTAATTATTTGGTTAAAAATAACAATTATTAAAGACTAATTAAATATTTTAACAAACTTAATGACACCTTAATTGTCAAACATGTATCATAATATAGTTATTATTAATATTTTTAAAGTATTGTAAATAATATTAAAGTATTTAGAAATAATTATTATTAATTGCTTATATCATTTACAAAATTGTGTTTTCAATGTCCAATTCACTTATTTATTTCGATAGTGATATTTTAGTAATAAAGTAGAACCCATTTGACGTAGTGGAATATGAACTTAGTCTAGTTGTGTGTATAATATAGTCTTATTAGTATAAATAATTGGGTCTTTGCATCCATGAGCTACATCTTTAAACACCTTTTTAATTACCCACTTTAATATCATATTGTTTGATTTTTATTTTTGTGACTAATTATTTAGTCATTTTTATTTATGCGACTAATTATTTAGTTGTTTTTTTAATTGATTAGTTGTGTTGCAAAAAATTAGTAAAATTTAGTCATTTTTAGTTATCATGACTAAATTTTTTAGTCATGTAGTCATTTATTTACCAAATTCTACTAGTGTTAGTATCCCCCTCAGCTCAGAATCCAACACAAATGAGATCATAGACATAGACCTAGGTCACATTGACCTATGTGATTTCTACACTAGAGTAAATTCCAAATTTTAAAATGAGTAGCTTTAAAATATTTATGACTATGGACTTCTTGAAGCAACAATTTCACCCTATTAGTGTAGAGTCCTGAGCTAGTACTCATATTGGTGAATCACCATGATACCAAAAAGAAAGAAGTGTTGAATGACAAGGGAGGAGAATTTTGAAATTGGACCCTAAATTTATAGACTCAGTGTTCCTAATCCTTGAATATGAGAGTTACCTTTATATAACTCCTAAATCATCAAAGAAGTTGTATCAGGACAAAAACATTGGATGTCTAAGGGTCATCAATAAAAAATTGTTGAAAGTCCCTAGGGCTAATTCCATTAGACTACCCAAAACATTAGAAAGGATAGACTTTAAAGATGAAGTGGGTGATTTAATCATACTAATTCATAGAGTCACAAGAATCCCCAATGTAAATAAATTTCAAGACTAAATATCCCAATTCATAGGGTTAATCCATAAAAAAAAGTAGTACATATATTGTGACAACTAATAAGTGACACCATCCACAAGTATTTGATGGAAGTCTAGAATACAGGGAAGTTCTATAGGAGTTCTTATATAGTCTACATAGCCAAGGGGAGAGCCTTCCTAGGATTTAATATAGTAGTTGACTAGGTAAAAGAGGTTTTTAATTATTACCCTAACCTCACTCTTGAGGGAAGCAGGCAACATTTTAGAAGGGTATATTATGTATTTATATACTACAACTTAGTGATGTTTGATAAAGACCTAAAAAAGAAGAGATTCTTTGATGTTGCTACTTCAGAGATAATAAATTGGGGATCCTATTTGATTAAATTCTCCACATACTCATATATTAGATTAGGGGGAGTCAATGGTTTCCCTTACACCCTCCCAAGGTATGTAAGGAAAAAATTAGCTTTAATGGAACTTGTGACATAGCTTATAGAGACTAATAAGTTGTTATCAAGTAAACATAAAGAATAAATCCATTTCCCCATTAGTATAGGGAGGTATACATACCCTTCCTTATCGAAAGCTAAGTGCGCAAATGTTAAAATGACTTAGATGACCTCGAGAGATTTAGAGGAAAGGGCATTATATGATAAAAATAGAAAAATTACTAGTGCATTGGAGATTACAACATATTCCCATGCTCTATACTATGAAGACTACTAGGAGGATTTGAAATATAAATAAGAAGTGAGAATGAAAGATTATTTTGGGACTACTCTAGATTAGATCAAGGCTATTAACATGGCACTAGCCTTGAAGATTTAGCAAATGATGAATCCCTAGAAGATAAGGTCTACTATGATAAAAAAATATTATGGTCAACCCCTTCCATCAATAGAGTAGTCTATTCTTTAGTCCTTCACATTAATGGATAAAACCACTAACATAATAAATATAACAATCAACTTATTTATAAGTAAAAGGGTCAAGTTTACTAAGGAAATAGTGAGAATAGTGAGAAACTAAGATAGATTAAGGAGAAAAGAGTGCCACCAACAACAAAGGTTCCAATAGTGGAACCCTCCCAAAATAGGCAAATAGGCTAGTGGTATCTCATAAGAGAAAGTAAAAGCCAAAGGCTAAAAGAGGGAAATCTAGTAGCCAAGGAGAAGCAGTGGATTGGATGATAATGATTTAATCTAAATATATAGTTATTGTTGAAGCAATAATAGTTTCTAGTATTATCTTACTCACATTTTTTACTCCTATCTTTGTTATAATTTATCCTCCTATCTCTGACATTCCATCAAATACAACACCTTCTCCTACTATCTCCACTCCACCATCACCTTAATTAGTTTCCCCCTCTATTTACACTAGCTCACCTATTCTAATATGCTCATTACCAATAGGTACATAAACTTTATTGGATACTCAAGTTTCAATTTTACTCACCTCTTTCACAATTCCTCCCTCATCCATAATTTCACTCCATTCTTCCATAGTTCCTTCCATCTCATGTTTAATAATAATAAACACCCCATTAGTCATTAACATCACACTATAGTATAAAGTTACAAACTCAATCATCTTTAGTACAATCCCAGTATCCATCCTAACCACTGGTATAACTATAGCTTCATTTTCATCTCCTATCACCTTTCACATTTCATCAACCCTAAGTATCCCCATAACTTTGGTTGATTCATTCAAATCTCTACATTCCACACTCCCATATGTTCCCATTTTTCAAATACCTATGTCTACCCCTCCATTGGTGTCACTTCCATCTCCCACACACTCTATAGTCATATCTATCTACACTACACCCATTTAATCACTTTTCATAATAACCTTAACCCCCACAAAGGAGGTAGAGATAGAGCAAGTAATTGATACAAATGTTGCCACTCAACCCATAGATGGGGAATAGGTTACCAAAACATTAGCTAAAGACTCAATGACCATATCATTGAAGGATACAACACTCATCACTGTGACCACCAATGCAACAACTTTAACTATAGATTCATAGTTGGCAGTGCCAGGACAACATGATGCCACTCTAAGCTGGATAGTGTAATTAGTGGAGAAGAGATGGAAAAAGATGGTGTTCTTGAGTACATTGGATTTTAGCCTTACAAATAAATTTAAGAAATCAAATTTATCTCCCATAACTATATCAAGAATATGATATGATTCAATAGTGAATAAGTATGTAGAGATTGCAATCCCCCTAATAGATGAACAAAAATAATATCTAGTGGTGGGGGATTACCAAATATCAAATGTTCACCTTGGTCATCGTACAAGAGAGGGATTAAAACATGATGTTAAATCTAACATTAAATCTCTTTTTGAGAAAGTGGATAGTGACAAGGTCACAAAGGATGAATTGAAAAATAAGGTTAATGAATTGATGTTTAAACTAAAGAAGTTCATTTATCATCCTACCTAACCAATAGAGTCTATTACTAAGATATCCAACAAAGAAATACTTGATGCAATAATAGAGATTGGTATCATGGGAAAGGATACAAAAGACTAGGTAAAGGAGCTCATTTCAAAGGTAAACATAGTCATTGACTTATTAATGGACTACTACAAAGATCTGAAGGATGCATTGCAACTTTTAAGGTTAAAATAAGCAAATATCAGGAAGAGATAGAAAGGTTGAACCTAATTTGTCCAAAGTAGATAGTTATGGATATGATTGAAACTAATACCGTCATTATATACAAGATAATGAAAATGATGTAGAGAAAGAGGAATTAGATAGAACAACTTTGTTCAGAATACTCACATAAAGTATAAATAAAACTAAGGCTACACATAACAAGGTTACAAATATACTCTTTGACATTGAAGATTTTTAAATAAATTATCATGTTAAATAATAAATAATCAAGACCAAATCCTTTTAGTAGAGAATGTTAAAGATAATTTCAAAGGATTGGTTGAAAGAGAATCAGCGTAAGACATCGCATTCAGCTTGAGTTCCATGCACCATTTTATTAGGTACCATAATACACTAGATCAAATGGTGAAAGAGACTCAAGTATATAGGGCTACATTAAGGGAACCCTCTAACACAATTTCATAATGTGAAGTAAGCCACCTATAATCTTTCCATCTTGATGAATATCATATCATAGAGATATTTAAGAGATTTACTATGTATATTGAAAAGGCACAGGGAAATAAGAATAAAGAGTCTTCAAAGGTTTTGGTTGTAAATTAATTCTTTCCATCAAATACATTTTGTATATTATATTCCTATATATAAAAATATTATAAAGTTTTAGATTGTAAACTCCAACTATCATTTTACAACTCTTTTTGAGAAAAAACCACTTATAATTTCCATGTTCTTTTTTGATAGGTTGAAGGTTGTAAAAATCAAACAAGTAAATTGCACTTTCATTTTTGACATGTCTGAATTGCTTAACTGCAAAAACTCATATTGTAAATTACATTTATATTTTTGTCAAAATTGGATGACCTAAGAGGTTGTAAAAGTCCCAATCAAAAATCATAAGTTAGGTTATGCAAAAATAACCTAAAGTTATCTATTGTTCTAAGTATGAATTCACTTTTTGACACCTCATTGCATGGAGAAGCTACATTATCTCAAATAAATAAGATGAAGGTGTTGTATGAGGATTAAATAAGTTATCCCATGCCTAAAACATTTTTTTTAGAATTCCCAATAGTTATGTGCTCCTTTTTCTAGTCATTCACTATGCCAAAGATGCCATTCCAGCTAAAGATCGTGCCCCCTTTGCATGGAATTTTTAGTTTTTTCATGATCATGAAATGAGCATGAAGTTTTTGTTAAATAAATCTCTTTCATGACAATTTTTTTTTAAATATGGGTACTAAGGCATAACCCATTTATCTTTTTTGTATTAGAGAGATTATTCTGCATTTTGAATAAGTTATCTACATGTTATAACATAAAGAACGAGAATAGATTGAAAATTTGCTCTTTTTATCTATGTTATATTTTTGTATTCAAGGTTATTTATCAAATTTTTGTATTATTTTATTCTTATTTCAGTCACAAATATTTCATTTGTGGTATATTTTACCCTTTTGAAACACTGTTTGATAAAAAATAAAGAATCTTGTCCCTTATATGTAAAATACTCGATATTACCTTTGATTCCACATTCACATGATTTTGTGACCCAATAAATTTCAATATATTTATTATTATACTATGTTAAATCAAATTGATCATTAAAATCCACTATAAATAATTGGTGTAATCACTATTTCTAATTTTAGAATTTCATTTCTAAAACTCTTATCTCCTAGTTAAACCCTAGATTAGAAGCAAGATCACTAAGAAGAAGAATTTCCACATGAGATGGTAATTTATTAGTTTCACCAAATTTAGTAAAATTAAGCCAACCTTCTTTGTAGGTTTACCTCCATTCACCAAGTTCCTATATCTTCAAAATGATCCCATTGTAACATTAGATTTTTACATAGTGAGCTATAAAATAAAGACATGTGCAGAATCTATGTGATAACAACATGTATGAATAGGATGTGAATGTAATTTTTAATAATTTAATATAATGTAAAAAACATAATTTTAGTTACTTTCATTTATTCCCTCTATCTTAGAATCTCCCCATATCCTTTTCTCATTATTTTATTCATAATTTTATATATTGAGTTCTTCTTCTATTGTTGCAAACCTTTCAAGGCTCAAATCATCAACGTTATAAACATGATTTTTTTTTGAAAATTAACTTACTTGAATTTACACATATTATATAATTATTTTTGAAAAATCCATTCCATAAACATCCATTGTCTTATCTTGATTGGATGCCTTGCTACTTGATGACCTAGAATGAGAAGTAACATGTGAATTTTAGCATGGTGTTAATTAAACTATGATTTTGTGTAATTTTTCTTCCCAAATTTGTATAATGAAAGACATTATGGTGAAATAAAATATAATTGGTCCTTATATATAAACTCCTAAATAATTTTGTAACCATTCTTTGTGTACTCAAAGATAATCTAAAAACATAAATAGGTTGAAATTAAACAAGCATCTCTAATTTCAAATTTGTAGTATATACATATGAATTAAAAATATAAAAACATGAGAGAATTATCTTTTTATAATATGAATATCATGGCATGTCACTATATAAATCTTGTGGAAATTAAAATTTGACATTGTCCTCATGGTCACATGAAACATGTGAGTCTCTTTCTTTATTAGATATTCTAAAATGTTCATATGCAAGTAAAATAGAAAAAATAAGATCAAAATCCTATTTCGTAGTAAGTTACAAAGAAGTCACAGTTCAACACATTTTACTTTATCTTTTTAAGGATATCCATGTGCACTCTAATAGGTCGAAGAAGTAATTCATTCCATTTATTTGTTATTCCTATAGGGGAAGATAAGAGGTCCGTATGCAGGTAAAATAAATATAAAAATATTATAATTGATTTTCATATGATGTAATTAAACACATGAAAATACCAGTATGTTACATTATTCTTCCATTTATGCCCATGTCTATTCAAAGAGGTTTTAGAGTTCATTAATTCCATTGTTATGCTATTCCTGTAAGGGAGAGTAATAAGTTCCAATCTAATTAAAAGGAATAAAAAAGTATCATAAAAATGATTCATATAACTTAAAAAAACACTCCCATATCCTAGTATATTAACTTTTCCTTCTAACTAGGCCCCTGTGCACATGAAGAGGTTACCAAAAAATCATTTGGCAACTCACAATTTACAAAGTCCTCAACCTCAAATAAAAAAAGTGTCCGCCACTCCTCAGTACCATTGTTTACCTTACAAAGAATTACAATAGTTGAAAATCAAAAATATGTATATAATAAGATATTTAATTGAAAATGGAATAACATGAAATAAGAAGTACCCTTGTATCACGAGAATCATTTAAAACAACATAATTTCGATCATCTTTATCCTATGATGAAACATGTTATTTTGTTTCTTCCTTGAATATAATTATACATTTTTTGTAGGAAAAATAAAAACTCAATGATCACAATCAAGTTTCATATAAATTTCAAAACTTTGAAAACCCCACATATTCCCTTATTTCATATTATCTTCTTCATAGGAGGAGGTTGTCCAAGTGCATAGAAGGAGGTTGCAATACATAATTTATTTTTTTCAATTCTAATTCTCTTCCTACAAATAGGAGCAATGTGTCCATCATCCCTACCATTATTTTGATACAAAAGTAATGCACTAGTTATAATTTGAATTTTTATTTGAACAAAATGATATTATTATTTGAATATACAAAATAAATAAAAACATTATTTTTGATATGCTTAAGAAGAAATTTACTTGTTCATGTTTTTTCCACAACCTTCAACAAGTCATCCTAAATAATATCCCAAAATTAATTAGAGAATTCAATAGGAAACCCATCTACCCTAGTGGATTTACATTTATACATGCCAAAGACAACATTTCTTATTTCTACTAAAGAAATGTGAGAAAGATGAGAATGATTCTCATTTGTAGAGACAAGAGTAGGAATATGTTAAATAACCTATTGTTGTGCTACCATATCCAAAGGAACAATTGCAAAGAGATGATAAAATAAGTTGAAAATAATATTAGAAATGATTTGCGAGGAAAACTCTAGCTTTACATTATCCAATTTAAAATAAGAAATGTGATTGTCAGATCTTCACAAAAACATGAATTTATGAGAAAACATCAAGTTTTTATGCCATTATTGAAACCATTTGATTCTATATTATTGTTTATTCATAATTTTCTTCTAAAGATTTGATTCCTCAAACCGATAGGTTAAATATAGTTTTTCATGCTTAAGATTATCATTAAAAGTTTTGAGGTGAATGGTTTCAACTACCCTTTCCAATCAATCCATTATGTCTTGATTTTTAACATTTATGTTCCCAAATTCATTCTAATTCCACTTTATAAGTTGAGATTCAACATATTTTATCTTTTGCACAAAAAGGTAAATATTAGTGACATGATAATTCTTGACTTTTATCCACCATTGTTACATTGTGTTAATCAAATAAACATTCCAAAGCCACATTAGTTGGAACCAAAAATGAGATTTTTAGCATTGAGAATACTAGACTTCCATCATAACTAGCCAGTGATTCAATCCATCATTGTTAAGAATAGTTAATTTGGGGATGTTCATATTATCTAAAATCCCCTATGTTAAGAAGAATCTATCTAAACTCTTTGCAATAAAAGTATCACTCTATCTTCTTTCAATCCATGTCATCAACCCATTACCATGTTTAATGTCAATGAGATTAAGAGAATAAATGTATTCCAACATAATATTAGAATTAACATCAAGATTTATATTGCCGCCATTATTTTATTCACATGGCATTGAAGTCACCTCCACTTAGGACCCAAGCTCTTGGAAAGAGATGAATAATGTACTCAAGAGCCTTCCATTGTTTTTGGCCATCCAAAGCAATAGAGAAGTAAACATTGATGAAGAAAACTAGTTGATTAGAATGTCTAACTTGGGCTAAGATTGCTAAGATACCTTGTACAACTAGAGCATTAACTAAGAGAATTTATCTAGAGTTCCATAAGCATAAAATACACTCAAAATCTCCCTAAGAGTCGATGGATAAAACCTTAGCCATTCACCAAATCTTTTGAGCCAGTGAAGTAATAATACTATCAAAAATATTAGTATCTTGAAGAGACAAAATATTAAGGTTATTATCTTCTAACAATTTAATTATTTCATTGTACTTATAGGGACAACCTTTAAGACCCCTCAAGTTCTAAGAAATGCACTTCATATTGGAATAGATTTGTACTTCCAAGATCTATCTCTTGCCTTTCTTGAAGAGACATATTTTTCTCCTTCCCTTTGAATGTGGGTTTGCAAGGATTTCCTTCCTACTCTCTAATTAGTATCCATTTTATTTTCTAATTTGAATCCACTTGAATCTAAGAAATAAGGAACATATGAGGAATAGGAATAAAGGTTAGTGCGAAGAGGAGGATCAGCGAAATCATCACCAAAATTTGTGACTATTGGTTACTATTGTCTAATTTAAGTTTTCTTACCAGGTTCATGTCATTCTAAGAAGGTATGGCTGACGTCTGAGTTTGTAAATAACCAGTGTTACCACCTATTTGTTCTCTCTGTTCAAGAGGAGATGGTTGGGTTTTTTAGGAAACTGCATTTCCAAGATCTCGTCATCTATGACCAATTCATCATCATCTAGGAGATCGTCTACCTCCAATGAACCAAAGTGTTTTTTATATTTTTCAATTTAAACTAAAACATTTAATACAATTTTTTATTTTTTCCTTGAAAGTTGTGAACTTTTCGGGACAAAACATAGAATAGTGAAATATTAAGTTAAATATGTGGCAATGATCGATTAATAGGGAAAAAGTCAACTGAAAATTAAAACCTATAGTTATCTGTAAGTCTTAATTATAACCATGATTTTAATCAAAAAACATAGAAAAACACTAACTCACCAAGTTGTAAAACTTTTAGCAATTTTATCTGACAAAAAATTATTAAAATTTGTTGACATATTTACAGCTTTATTTTTTTTATTAATTAAATGTGGGTTTTCGACGTCTTAGGTCACCATTTTCATTAAAATCAGTGGATTCTCCGTTGAAATGGTGATACTGAACGAGAGTGCATGCAGAGAATGCATCCTCGCCGAGCAAATCGCGTCCAAATTTCTCAAATTTGCTTAAATCTGTAATCTCCATGGCAGTTAAGACAACAAGAAATAAAATTAGAGTATAGGATGGGTTGTGGCAGCTTATAACATACTGTATTGCAAGGAAGTAGGCAAAATCCAATGCGTTGCGGAGAAGATCCACCGAAACTTTCTCTGGAGTTCAGATTAGACCGAGCAAGGAAAATCTCTGGTAACCCTACTGTTATAGTCATCGTGCGTACGCAATGGTGTGCGTGCCCCGCTCTATTCTCTACGGCAGCTACGACAGGAGGAAATTACTGTATAAGATCATCCAAAACTTTATGAATGTGGAAAAATCCACTGCATTGCGTAGAAGATCATCCAAAACATTATCTAGAGTTTAGAACAGGTCCGAGCAAGGAAAAACTATGGCAAGCCTCTGCAATCCTTTTTGGGCTTTCGTCATTGTGTGCGTGCCACGCAAGACTTTCTTTTTGAAATTAGCGAGAGTCATATTCTTCTCAATAATATGAAGAATAATACAATAAATTTTAGAGGAAATGAAAGAAGAATATATTAGTTTAGGAGACGATATATTTTATTATATGTTTTCTAGTTTGGGAGACAATAGATAATCTTATATGTTTTGAGCGATTAAAAGTTTGAAGAATTTTATTATAAAAATAAATAGATAAAACATTACAAAATAAGCAGGGAAATATATGATTTCTATATTTTAAATGATACGTATTTATTGGTATATGTTTATTAAATAAAATATAACAAATATAATATATATTTTAAATTATATTTTTATTTTACTTTAAATAAAATTTATAAGTTATTTTTAAAAATTATAATATTTATTATGTATGAATTGAGAAAATATCAAATATCAAATTAAAAAAAGACTTATATTAATTATATATAATATTTTTAAAATTCATAATAAATACATTAAAGACATTTGAATATATATATATATATATAAAAGATTTCATTTGTTATGTATTAAACACCATTCTAATCAAGTTAGATTTGTTAAAAGTATTAGCTTGTTAAATTATGTTTAAATTCAACCTCATTTATTATAGATGTATATAAAAGAATAATATTTTACTGGATGCAAACATAAAAATGGTATATCTTTCACTATTTTAGTAAGGTCAAACCTGGTGTAGGACTTTTATTCGTTTAATCTAGATGAATATTTCATATGGGTGTTTAAAAGTCTTTAGAAGCAACTTTCAATTTAAAATTGAATTCAGAAAACTTTCATAACATGGTTCCGCTATTTGTCACTATAAAACAAAATTTATATTTTATCTTAAAATATGTTATAAATTGTTAAATTTTGTAATGCATCATATATTTCATTTTAGAGTTTTAGATTAATTTAAAATGGATTGAAAGAGATATAGCAGAATTATTCTGCATTTTAAGATCTTAATATATATGACAATCATCAACTAGAGAATTGGATATTGGTTTTAGATATTAGGATAAAATATCGTGTCTAATTAATTTCAAAGATAATTAATAATATTGAAAATGGGTTATATCGAAAACATAATCAAATGCATGATGTTATATTGTCATTGTTTTTATTTATATTTGAAGTTTTAAAATATTAATTATATTGTATATAATTATTATAATATTTATGATTTTTTTTAAAACCATAAAGTTATTTTTGGTAGAGGTTTTTTGTGGCATCTTTGTTATACATTTCATTGTATTATTGAGCCTATAACAAAACAGTTTTGCCTCACTGTTAATACAAGTTCACATTTAATTTAGCTTTAACAAAGGGGAGACTAAGCCTTTGTAAATGGCTTTCAATTAACTTTTCAAAAATATTTTTGTAAAGGTGGGGATAATGGTGTTCAAGTGAGTCTAGAAATTTATCTCAAAAATATGTGACGAGGATTAGATAATATAAATCCTCCTTAGTGTGATGTTTTAATGCAAGTAGATTTTATAAAAGATGATTTTAATTGGTATAGAAATAGTTGTATTAATTATTACCATGTTAACCACATCCCCTAAAAATATTTTAATCATGTATGGATTGAACAACACTAGGAGCCCATTAGGATCCACATAACTAGACTCCTCATCCTCAACAATAGTGTTTTTCTTATTTTATTCAAATATCTGATGCAAGTGCAAGGTTTGTTATCCAAATCATGTTCTTCATTCCTTCATAATACCTTGATGATTTGTTAAACTAGTTTCATGGTTTTAATGTTTTAGAGTAACCTTCCTTAAGATCCCAATTTGGTTCAAGTTTCATGGTCTCCATATCCCTTCCTCAACATCTTCATTAGATCTTGAACTGTGCACAAAATAATATACTTTCAAAGGAATCCACACATTGGGTAAATATGTAAAAGGTACCTGTGAATTTCAAAAAAATAAACTTCATAATAATTATTGTATAAGACTTATGTTCATGTTTTTAGATGGATTTCATGTTGTAGATGATTACTGTATTTGATGGTATGCTCAATCGATTGCATATGTCTTGATTTTGAGGGCTAATGTTCCACACCTAACATCATGGATACGTAAGCTAGTGATCAATTCTCATTATCACATGTTGGAATGGAAATAAAATCATTTCATGGTGTATGATGTTCACATTTAAATTATTTCAATTAGGTAATTTCATCCCATGTATATTATAAATATTTCTTGTTGTCATTGAAAAAATTGTTAATTTTGATATATTTACTTTGTCAATGTTGTGAGTCCAGGGAAGTGTTTTAATCTGACGTATACCTATGCATTTGGCACATGAGGAAAGTATGTCTAAAATATGTTATTCCAAAGCTCAATGATGTTGAAACATCATAGAGAATGTTTATAATCTCAGGTGATATAATGCACAAGTCACCTGCTAAAGAGGTAGTGGTTTGTGACATGTACCTATTTGTGTAAAAATATGTGACTCAATGATCATTCATCAACTATT